>JAOVVH010000026.1:7660856-7671122 GCA_028566435.1 Scorpiodoras heckelii | reverse complement strand
TATACAGTAGACGTTTACATTTACACAAATTGTGTTGGGTGAATAAATTTATGTAAAATATTAATGAAAGGCTGTATTTACAAATTGAAGTTACAACACTATCATGTATGTAGCTTTAACCCTTAACACTCCAGCAATCAGCTACATGGCGAAGCTTTATTCATGGTTACTGAGGACAAGAAGTTACAAAATGTCCTAAACCACGTGACTGAAGAACTGGAAATGGCTTTGAGAGAGAACTTTATGGAAAATAATGACAAGATTTTAATAGAGATTTTGCTGGAGATAGACTTCCATTAGCTCCATTAGCTCCACAGCTGTAGAGCTTGAACGCAGAAAAAGGGGAATCCATTTGATAAAATATTTCCTTAAGGAACTGAGAGAAAAACACAATCCTCATATGCTTGAGGAAAATATTTCAAATGTAAGAAATATCAAAGAGAGATCAAATGCCACCGCTAAGATCGGTCTCACATTATAGCTTAAAAAAACACAACACAGTGTGCAGTTCTAGGAAAATAATCAACACAACATTAATCAACATGTTTCTTCACTACCATGAGGTTAATTTGCGTTTTATTCCTCTTATACTGCACAATTATTTTATTTATTAAAGAATGTTGTACTTTTTATCTGTCTACAAGTGTTTAATGTTGTACAACATACCCAAAACATAATGACGTTAAACACGTAACAACGCATTTAATCTACTTGTTCACATAAACAGTGGAGGCTCAGATGTTAAGGATTTGGGTTACTGATAAGAAGGTCAGGGGTTCAAGCCCCAGCACCACCTAATTGCCACTGTTGGGCCCTTGACCAAGTGACCCGTAACCCTTTCTGCTACTGGGGGCCATATTAAGACTGAGCAACACGCAGGGATATGCAAAGAAAAGAATTTCACTGTGTACACTAAAGTATCAGAAAAATTGGTACACCAGTTAACCTTTTGTAGGTTCACCACGGGATCTTTGAGGGAACGTTGCACAGTCCTCAGGCTGATGTTTGCTGAAGCTCCAGTATTGAATCCCGATGTTACTTGAGGCAGTGTTACACGCCTATCCCGTGAAATGATTCTTGTCAGCTGACACTGGTCACGTTCACCCAGAGTCTTTTTACGGTCACGCTGCTGTCGTAAGTTCGAGGGTTTGCTGGAATTCTTGTAGTCACGGTTCACCCTTGAAATGCTCATACGTGAAAATCCAAACTTTGCTTCTACCTCCGAAATGCTACGACCCATCTCACGAGGTCCAACTATTAAACCGTGTTGAAAATCGTAAAATCGTGATAACTCGCCATTCTCACGGCGGAAATAGCTCTAGAGGCTTCCATAGATGTCTATCCGTGGCGTTTCTGTGTATTTTGCATAGTCTCCAGTACCAGTTTTTCTGGTACTTCAGTGTATATTTGACAAATATAGGCTTCTTATAATTATTATAATTATAGTACATGGAATATTAAGTTCTTACGAGTGCATTAATATGAACCTGTGCCACTGATTTGCCACTGAACTACTGTCTGAGCCGCCGGTACAGAAGCTGAATTAACACCTTCCTGACCAAAGATCAAATCAGAGAATTGAAGAATACAACACTACAGGATCTCCCTGTTGTTCAAAACGCATTCAAAGAGACTTTAGGTAGCATTTTGATCTTTTATTGCACATAAGACAGTAATGGATAGATATGATTTAAAAAACATCTGACATGCTTCAGACATATGAAACAAGACGGAAGGCCTGGTTTCCTACATGCAGAACAAAAAATCCCTGGGCTTTAGTCAGGTTAAGGAACTTTAAACACTTTAAACTTTAAACTCAGTGGTTCATTTAGTTTCGTTCATTTAGTTTTGCATCGGGTTTAATGTGTGCACAGGAAACCATCGTAGCCGTCGTGTCACAAGAAGACGAATGGAGGGATGGATGAATGGGATGGACAGGATGGAGGGGTGATAAAGAGGAGGAGCGTGAGAAGCAGAACTTACAGAGAGCTTAGGCTATGCAGTGAGAGTACCTGAAGGAGAAGGCTGTCCCTTCACAACGCCATTCTTCGTCCGCTCCTCAAAGTTCATCACTTCTTTATAGATCAGCTCTGAGAGAGACAGAGAGAGAGAGACAGAGAGAGACAGAGAGAGAGAGAGAGAGAGAGAGAGAGAGAGAGAGAGAGTACCAGTCTTTTAAATAATTGCATGAAAAAGGAATTAATTTACATTCTACAATATTAAAATACACATGGACTTATATGAATAATGTTATAGCTAGGAAATGATTAAACTAGCTTGCATTAACATATTTCGCTCAAAACCATGCAAGCTAGCTTGACAGTTTGACTTAACCGTGCCACCTGGCTTATCATCTTACATTAACGAAATCAGATTTTGCCCCGTCTCCCTCCCTTCCTTGCCATTTCGGTGACATCTGCGCTGTCTGACTGACAAAAGAGAGCCTTGATCTACAAATCTACAAGGTGTTTTTCGGGGAAATCCAGTGACACTTCAAAGGGAAAGCCCGTGAAACTTCTGACGTTCACAAGTTGCTACATTTATATACTCGTGTTATATAACAGTTTCTGCAGATAATGTGGAGTTATTCGACCTAACGGAAGGAGAGAAATGTTGAGTGTCGTTATTACCGAATGGATTCAGAGAGCGAGGTTGAATTCTGACCCTGTCCTCATCGCCTCAAAGCTAATCTCAGTCGTGACAAAGGAGCTAATAATTATCTTCCTATGTCTGGCCCATGTACTAATACATATATAGTTATTGCACTGTATTACTTTTATTATTTCACACACACCCTATCCTTAACCCAGATCTCTTCTATAATGCTTTATAGTGTCATTAAAAACGTCAGAGATTTAATCCTTGACATTCCAATATGAAATTCCAGTGTGATTAACCTGATCTCTGAGGGATTACAGGAGTGGATCTGAATCTCAAGCGGATTACGGGCTTACCTTTCCACTCTTCGATGGAGTGTTCTCTTTCATCCAGCTGCTTGTCGTAGATCTGAGGAGGAGGCTGAAGGGAGACAAAGAGAGAAAGATAAGATAAGATGCCAAGGTCATTTTATTTTAACAAAACTAAATTATATTCCTTGGAACAAAAATATCAATTCAGAAATTGGTAAATTACTAAATTAAACTTAAGACAATTGCAAACTTAATTATTTACATTTATGCTTCAGTGCAATGCTTAGCATAACGTAATGGATTTAACGGCATAGTAAAAGTTGCTAATCTGTGCTAGCTAGATGTCTTGTGTGTGGCTACCCGACTCGTACACTCGTACGAGTACACTCGTACTGAGCATGCGCGAGCAAATGTATCATAGTATCAGTTGCGTAACTTGTTTCTGGAAATGGGTACAATATCACGTCTTTAAGTCACTTTTTATTGCAGCTTCATTGTTAATGCAAACAATGCTACGGTGTACTAGCGCCATAAATTGTTGACGCATGCGCAAAACATCTGCCCGAACTGTCCCTCGGCCAACACACATTTGCTCGGGCATGCTCGGTACGGATCGGGCAGAGTGTATGGTTCGGGTAGGCACATTGTGAACTAACTTGCTAGCAAAAAATCAGTTTTTTTCCTTTACACATTAAAACAGTTATGCTAATGCTAGCAAACAGTAAAACGTTTGAAAAAAGTAAAACGTTTACCTAGCATCAGTTTGCTTGCTAGCAAACATACCTAGCAACAACTAGACAGGAAATAATAACTTTTGATAAACTATATAGGCAGCTGGTTAATGTTAGTACAGTGTTGTGTTAGATAAAGTTGAGAGCTAATTTTGCTAGATGGTGGCAGCATTTTATGCTAAGCTGTAGCTTATGTTAAGCCTAGGATCTGTGACTTTCACGTGACCTTGAGAGAAAAGCATATTGTGATTTAACACACAACGCTGTAACCCTCATGGATTCAGTTGATAAGTTACAATAAATGTTATTTACACTGTAACGTTTTTATACACCCATTGTATTTTTCATATATCACGATATCACAAGAGAGAAGAAATATACAGATTGAAAAAAAAACCCAAATGAAGACACTTTTTGGGGAAATAACCATAATACATTATTTTAACCAACTAAGAAGCCATGGCCCCGCCCACTTGCTTCTATTGTGTCACAAGACTGAGGCTCGTTTATGCACAGGCCAAAGTTCACCTAGATAAAGTTGTCAGAAAAAGAAGGTAACAGCTACCAGAAGCAGAAGTAGATCCTGTTAATAGCAGTGTTTGTGTTTTTGGTTGATATTTGTTTACAGTTACTGGCGGTGTTCGATGGTGAAAGGTAGTGTTTAATGCTGAAGGGTGGTGTTTGATGTTGAAGAGAAGGCTTGTTGGAGATGTGTTCATGAATTGTAGTGTTAGCCTGACATTTGTTTCTAGGTATTGTTTGATGATGAATATTTGATAGTGAACGTTGGTGTTTGGTGGTGAATTTTGGTGTGTGATGGTGAATGTTGGTGTTTGTTATGGAAATGTGGTGGGCAGACAATAAATGTTGATGTTTGCTGGTGAAATGTAAAAAATGTTTTTGTTTGGTGGTGTATGATGAAGAATGATGGTGTTTAATAGTGTTTGTCAAAGAAAACGCTACTGCAATGATGAATGTTGGTGTTTGATGGTTTGTTAGGGAGAAATGGTGGGTTTTTAGAATGTTGATTTCAATGGACAATATATACTGGTGTTTCTTAGAGAATGGTGCTGGTGAAAAAATACCGTAGACTGAAGAACAATGGTGATGATTTGATAATGAATGGTGTTTGATGGTGAAAGGTGGGGTTTGATAGAGAAGGGTTTTTGGAGAATACTGGTTTCAGCTGAGAATGCTGTTGTTTTAAGAGAATGTTGGTGTTTGTTGAGGAAATGTCACAGTTTGATGGCGAATGTTGGTGTTTGATGGGGTATGATGAAGAATAATGGTGTTTGTCTGAGAAAATAACCAAGTTTGATGATGAATATTTTTGTTTGTGAGTTTTATAATAAATGTTGATGTCTGATGAGTCTGATGAAGACTGAAGAAGGAGTCTGATGAAGTTTGTTGGTGTTTGTTGAGGAAATGTCACAGTTCGATCGAAAATGTTAGTGTTTGGTGGTGTATGATGAAGAATAATGGTGTTTGGTGGTGTTTGAAAAAGAAAATGACAGAGTTTGATAATGAATGTTGGTTTTTGGTGGTGTAGAATGAAGAATGATGGCATTTGATGGTCTTTGCCAAAGAAAATGACAAAGTTTGTTGATGAATGTTGATGTTTGTTGTGGAAATGTGGGTGTTTGACGGTAAAGTTTGGAGTTTGTTGAGGAAAGCTCAAGGTTTGATAGAGAATGTTGGTATTTGGTGGTGTATAATGAACAATGATGGCGTTTGATGATGTCAGTCACAGAATATGTCAGAGGGTGATGATGATCATTGGTGTTTGCTGGTCAGTGTTGTTGTTAGATGATGAATGCTGGTGTTTAATGATGAATTATGGTGAATGTTGGTGTTGGATGGGGAACATTTGTTCAAGAGAAGTAGTGTGGATCAATTTGATAGTGATTGCTCAGATTCAGAGTTTGATGATGAATCTTGAAGAAATTCTGGAGTTTGAGGATGAATTTTAGTATTTGGAAATGTTAGTAAGCATCAGGGAATCAGTGTAGGAGCCTCAAAGCAATGCCATGAACAGTAAAAGGTGCTTTATTATCTTTTATGAGAAAGATAAAAAGTCAGGGGAAAAAAACCCAACTGGATATCACCTTGGGTGTCAGTCTTTCTAGTAAGAGTGACCTCAGGTAAACTGTTTGACCTGAACCAACTGACAATCTGGGTTGTTTTTTATTTTATATGGCTGCTATGTATACTACATCCATGTTCACAACCCTTCAGGGCAACCAACCCTTCAGGGATGATGTAAAGAGTACATAAAGAGGGAGGTATTTCAAGGTTCCCGTAGGAGCAGTATTAGGGCTTAACACTTCATTTGTTTCACATGTAGAGTACTTTAAATATCTGTACAAATCTGTTGGAGAGAGGTTTGTGGGTGCAGAGCGTATTTTTGGACCAAAAATTTTATTTACCATGGATATCTGAAGATCTTTGGCCTTCATCAGTGAAAGTGTGACAGTGGAGAAGGGGAGAGAAGAGTCAAACAGATAAGTTAAATTTTTGTTAGATTTGTATTAACTGTATGTTTATTAAAGTGACTGTACATGAAATAACACAATCAAAGGACAAAACTCAGGCTTTGGTAAATTCAGAGCCGCTCTCCATCTCCACTTTCCCAGCTTGGTTTTCAGTAAAGCTCACTTTCACTGTGGCTTGCATTAGATTATAGACATAAAATGTATAAAGCAACTTCAACTACCTATCCATTTGCAGTTAAAGTGAAAGTTAACCTGGAAGTCTAGCCATGTTGATTGTCGATAACATAACACTTTTTCTTATGGGTAAGTTTTCCTTCTTAAAATACAGCTAGATAGTTTTTTTGTGCTGCTGGCACGTGTCTCAGTAGGTGAGTTTATGTAAAATCATCCCACTCTGTTCTGTCTTGAGGCCATCAGGTCAGATAACCAAGCTGTGCATGATTCCAGGTTTACTGATCGATAACATTGAGTGGATCTGATACTCACCGCCTCCACCTCAGACGGATCGTACCACACGTTGATGTAGGGGTGCTGCAGGGCCTCGTCCACTGATATCCGCTTAGCAGGATCGATGATCAGCATTTTAGAAAGCAGATCTCTGGCCTGACTCGCTGCAAAGACACAGAGACTGATGTTAGAGTACACATAAATCTCTCACATACACATCTATCTCGTTGTGCTGTCTATTTAAGGAAGTGTCTTCAATTTTCTTTTTAGGCTAATCTGAAATCTAGGCTAATCTAAAACTAGACTTTTGTATGTGGTCCTAGATTGGATACATATCTGATATATGTCCATGCCAGGTGAATGTGAATGGCTAGATCGGAACATACTGAACCTGAGAAATATTTTTTAAAAAGTACACAAGAACTCGGCCATATGAGCATGAGGAGAGTTTTAGGGGCAGTTCCTAATATAAACAAGATTTAACGTGGCAAAAAAAATTGGAAACCAGTAAGCAAAATAAATAAATTTTGCTTGCTGGGTTTGGGTGAGCTAATTAATTTTCAGTGGTTAGAATCGATTCCAAAGCTTTGGGCTTGATTCTTCAAGGTTTTCGATTCCTGGAAACAGGAAATCGGCTCTTTTTGGACTCTTTCTGTCTCAGTAGCTGATTAATGTCTCATATATTCCCAAAATATGCAGTATGAATATAATCAAAAGAGATTCTCAAAGATGCACAACAGAAAAAACATCCCTCACATAGACATAACTACTGAATGAGTAGGTGTTTAACTCAGTATTTGATTGTGTTAAAATGTCATTACTATTAGTGGCGCTTCAGTGAGGGTGGGCCTCATGGTCATGCAGCTGTACCTTTGAGTTTGTTGTGTTCAGAGTCTGCAGGAAACAGGCAGTCAGGGAACAGCTTAGGGAAAGTGAGGCCAGCGTATTTAGGTCGGTTCTCCACGTAGTTCCTCACTGTGGGCTGGAGCTTCTTCATGAACTCGGGCGATGGTGTCCCGAGCTGCTCAATCACCTTATTCCACTGATCAATGTCTGAGCAGGAACACAGTTAAGGAAAAAAAGCAAAAAAACAGCCAACAAAAAAGAAAAAAGCCAAAATCAACCCTTTACAAATAGGACTTATCATGTAGACTCAGAGCCTTCACTGATTTGAATGTCTTCTCCTTAGTATTTTATACAATAATGCGCTAATGCATCTTAAATGAATTCTTCAGCATTAACAGACAACCCCAAGAAACGTTTTATTCAAGTCAATCATTTTCCATCCACTTTTTCCTGGTGAGGGTTACCATGCCAACAGGTCAACCCAGACTTCTCCACTCCCAGCCACAGGATCCAGGGCCTTCTGTTGTAATCCCCAGACATTCCCTAGCCAACTCTGACATGCAATTTTTCCAGTGAGCCCTGAGTCTGCCCCAAGGTCTCCATCCAGTGGGAGATGTCTGATACGGCTCTCCTGGGAATCAACCTGGGGCATACTCAGTTGGGTACTCCCAAGTCAGACGAGCAGCAGCTCTACTTCAAGGCTCTGCTGGATCACCAACATCCTCACGCTATCACAGAGCCCAGCAACCCTCGAGAGGAACCTCATTTCTGCCACCTGCGTTCTGTGACTACTCATAGCTTATTACCTTAAGGTGATGATAGGGATGTAGATTGATTGATATACACAGCATTATACAAGATCAGGTCTTCTGCTTCATCACCACAGACTTATACCATGAATATAACACTGGTGCTGCTAACTTGGCAGATGCCAAAATTTTTAACCTCCTTCACCAGGGGCAAAGTGCTGATTTAGCCTCTTTGATGTCTGAAGTTCACTCCAGATAGTGTCTTCTGTACATCAGTACATCATCTGCAACTATCTCTCAAGCCCTACCTAGGTATCTCTAGCCTCCCATAACAAGCACTTTTTCAAGTTATGTTCTGATATCGTTGAATACCATAAAAACCACAAGCAGGAGTGGAGACAAGAAGCACCTTTGATGGAGTTTGGCACCTATCTTAAATATTTTGCCTTAAAGTGAAAAAGTAGTGACCCAAACAAATGAGGTCCTAGATCACAGGCCTTCTCTAAATCCACAAAATATATGTAGGATGGATTAGCATACTCAAAGAACCCTTTATAAAGCTGTGCACAAGGAAAAAGCTTGGCCACTGTTCCATACATTGGGTTGAATGCTCATTGTTCCTCCTGAATCCTAGGTTATATTATCTAAATGCTAGGTAAAATAGACCATGTTTGCAAGACCAAAAGCTCTGCTCCAGATCTCCATGCAACACTGAAGAGGTATGTCAAGTACCTAACCCCAACCTTGTCCATGATCCAGACATTCCACTGTGAAGGTTTCAAACTGCCATAGCAACCTCAGCTACAGAGATGGACTCAGATGTCTGGCACTGCATCCCAAAGGGACAGCATGTTCACTGGGTAATGGAGTTCTTTAAAGTGCTCCTAAAAATTGCTTAATAATATCCCAAACAGAGGTCAACACTCTCCTGCACTTGCTCAGCAAAGTCTGTGCATGGATTCATCTCCCCCTCCTGAGGACATCTCACGGGTACCACCAAACTTGTACCTTTCGCTACTATAGCTGTTTTGCTTGTCCTTCTTGCTCCCGTATACCTCTAACATGCATCAGAAGAATCCTCCTTAAAGCATTACTCAACATTACTCAGCCTCTCTACATTTACAGTTACCACCATGGCAGACACCAGCATCCTTCTGACTAGAGCTCCTTGCAGCTGCCTTTTCATCGCGAGGGTCTTGACTATCTAGGACTGTCCAACATATGTCTGCCCATTAACTGCCATTGCATCTGATCTCCTTCTTTTATCTTGCAGGTTGTCAGACCATAAAATGGCTGCATGGGGCCATTCTGGGCTGAGCATGCCCAAGTTACATGGGTGGCCCAAATTCCAGACCCAGTCTGTGGGCCCTAGTTCCTGGTCTGGCTCCACGGCTGGAGCCAGGGTAACCCTAATCGGGGTAGGGTACAGGTTTTTTGTGTATATTTAATGGAAGGTTATTAGGATTTCTCTTTATCTGACCTCTCCCATAAGATCTATGTCAGCTCCAGCCCTGAGATTCACCAAAAGTAACCAAACCCCCTGATCCCCAACAGGGCTTTGAGATGAATAACTAAAAAATAAAAGACTTGTTCAGGGTTAAGTTTAAGTCTTTGTCTTTGGGATTTGAGCAAGGATTGCCCAACAACATACTGCATACCACTGCTCACTGTAAACGCAAGGCTTGTGCTGTTTCTATTACTCTGTTCAAATATTTCTATTCCTGAATTCCAGACACCCTGTGAACATTTTTCCATGAACTTGTGGACCCTGGGTTTCACCAGGTGGTCTGGGTCTCTTGGGCACAAATTCAAAATTTGCATATAAACAGGTGGATGAATGACCCACTACTGATGTGGTAAATGCCATGCAGGCATAAACTGGGCCAAATGAAACGTTCTGTAAGATTTATCGTGGGCTTCATCTGCATTGCTAATTTCTTTGGCTCTTTAAGGGAGACCTTTTGTCGAGTTTCCGCCCTGAGAGTTTTTCAGAATCCTTCAGGACTGTCAATTTAGAGCACACAGAGAGAGAGAGAGAGAGAGAGAGAGAGAGAGAGAGAGAGAGAGAGAGAGAGAGAGAGAGAGAATGAGA
>JAOVVH010000026.1:7579620-7590762 GCA_028566435.1 Scorpiodoras heckelii | reverse complement strand
TGGTGTACATTTTAATAATAATAATAATATTTTATTTATATTGTTACTCAAGGACACTTTACATTGAGATAAAAACATAAAACAATGAAACAGTAAAACAACAATAATTCGTTTTATTAATGAAATAATAATGATGAAAACAGGTCTTTCGAATGGACCCCAACTTTTCGACCCTTCCTCTTGGACTGTACATCCAGAGGAGACAGTGAGACGATTCTTCTTTCCTTCTGGCCCTCAGCCCGTTGGTTTGGCTGGTAATTAATCCTTCACCCTCAGGGTCGATGTGGATAACGGCGATGATGTAGCTGCTTTTGTATCCATCATGATAAAGTCAAGAGAGGAACTGTCCTTGTCTCACAATGGCTTCTTATCTGTTCTTAAGAATTCTCACAGACGCCCGAAAATCTCTAGCGACTCAGTTTTTTCTCATTGAATGCACAAAATGAGCAAAAATCTTTGCCTAAGCAGTTGGATGGTATTCCAGCCATTCCAGTGACTCCAGGCTAGCATGCGCGCTCATATCTTCATGATTAGCCGAGACGTTTTCATGGCCAATCCTAGCTAGCAATGTGTTTTTCCTGAGGTAGCTATTTTTATATAAATGCTAGTACTGGCAATTTGTTGTGTAGCCTAAAACATTCCTAAATAGCATTACAGACAGAGTTTCTTCATGAAAGCTAGCACCACAACTGTGCTAGTCGTGCCATTTGTTTCCGTTCTGTCATCCTCCAAATGTAACTAGCATGAAATGGTCACAGAAAGTAAAGATGAATTAAGGTGACTGAAAGGAATATCTCCTGCCTAAAGCGTGTACAGAATTGCTAGCTGCTTTGCTCTGTATACAGGGTATATGCTAAATTTAGCCAAGTTAGTCAGCCAGATTAAACATAATAACCAGCCGGATAAATAAACATGCTGTAATGACAAGGGTTTATTGGCTGGATGAGATAAGATGTGCCCGGCTGTTCTTGGCTAGTAAATATACTTAGGCTGATTGTTGTATTGTTAGCAGGGTGACTAGTTTGCTAACTACTGCTCTGTGTTGCTTTACAGTCTGAATATTTTGTGGGAAAATGTAGTACAGTTTTTTCCCTCATCCTTAAGATTCCCAGAGTCCCTCTGGCCCGAACTTCTTGGTAACTGCGTGACTCATCATGTTTTGGACTTCTAAGGTCCCTGGTGTTGTCATTTCTGAATGGAGTCTTTTACTGGCTTTTTTTTTTTTTTCTTTTTTAAAGTTTTTTATCTTCTCGAGCGGGAGGCGGATGATGACAGCCTCTCTCGCTCTCTCTCTCTCTCTCTTTCTCTCTCTCTCTCTCTCTCTCTCTCTCTCTGATAAAAGAGTGTCAGATAAAAGCTTGGCTTCCTTTGTCATGTGTCACTGGTTTCTTCTCTCCTCCAGAGCTGTGTCGTCTCCGTTAAACGCAGTAGCGATGGTGTAGGATATAATTCGGTTCACGTGTAACTGCTTCTCTCTTGGTTTGTGCTGAGTAGCGATTTTAAGGTGGAGAATTGGTGTGTTTTTTTTTCTTTTCCTTTCTTTTTTCCTCCTTACCCCACCTCCCTCGGAGGTCTTGCTATGGTCAGTGCGCCGCCACAGGAAATGTGGGTTTACACGTTGAATTCCAGCACGTTAAAGCAGCGCTATGAAATTCACCCCTCTGTTTTCTTATTCACACTGTTTAAAGGTGGGGAATATAAAAAAGGAGAAGAAATAATAGAGGCTATTTCTGTACTTTTTTTTAGTATTTCAGTCTATACCATGCCAACATTATAGTGAAAACGTGACGGCCTTGTTAGCAGAAGTCGACCTTGTCCAAGTTGCTGTTTATATGAACTACAAGGTTCTGGTATATAAGGAAGTGGGCTACAAAGGTACTGACCGGAGTTGCATCAATTTCCTAAAAAAACAATAGTTAATATAAATCTATATTATATTCTATATTTATTTATATCTCATATTTGCATCTCCTTTGCTGTATTCATCGTGGAATTGTATGTTTGTATGGTTAATACACTGAAGTACCAGAAAAACTGGTTAATCCTTGGTGGGTCCCCCATGGACCAAGATCTTGGAGGGAACGTTACACAGTCCTCACGCTGATGTTTGTCGAGCCCCAGTATTGAATTCTGATGTTACATGAGGCAGTGTTACACGTCTATCACGTGAAATGATTCTCGTCAGCCGACGCTGCTCACGTTCACGTTCACGTTCACCCAGAGTCTTTTTTACGGTCATGCTGCTGTCGTAAGTTTGAGGTTTTCCCAGAATTCTTGTAGCCACGGTTCACCCTTGAAATGCTTATATGTGAAAATCCAAACTTTGCTTCAACCTCTGAAATGCTACGACGCATCTCATGAGCTCCAACTAATAAACCGTGTTGAAAATCACAAAATCGTGATAACTTGTCATTCTCACGGCGGAAACAGCTCTAGAAGCTTCCATAGATGTCTGTTGGTTTATATACACACCGGTGAACGCAACCGATGACGTGCATATATGGGTTGTTTTAGGGTTGTAGGGTTGTTATTACAGGTTTTACCTTTTCTTTCATTTTTATTTAACCCCTCATACCTTTTATTTAAGAGCGACATGTTGTTCTGAAAATACAGTACAGGATGTTGGTTTTGAAGGCTGCTTTGTTGGTTTTAATCCTTCAGTAAAGCCTATTCGGAGAGTGTGTTCTTTCAAACTGTTTTTTATTTGTATCCCAGCAAGTGGCTGTGAAAGGAGTGACGTTGTTTGGCTTAGTTTCTGTCTTTCTCTTTTTTTCCCATCATTTAGTCATCTATAACTGTTCAGGATGTTCAGGATTCATCAGCGGTTTCTGGAACAGCTTTTATAAAATTAGTCAAATCATTATCCAGGATAATGTCTTGGCATTATTATTATTATTATTATAATTTTTAGACTTTTTAGTCTTTCAGTGTAGTCCATTTAGTCTGGTTTGGTCCTAACGTAGATGTAGAAAATCCCTATTTTCTTCCAGTCATATTGTTAAACCCCATGTGATGAAACCTGTGTGATGAAACCTGTGTGATGTAAACAGTTTCCTTACACTTGTCTGTGTGTTTGTTTACCTGCAGACCCGTCTGCCCTGGGTTTCATCATCTCACCCTGGTCTGTGCTGCTCATGCCTTCTGGAAACATCTCGTTCACTGATGAGAATGTGACTCAGCAGGACCTGAGAGCCTTCACCGCCCCGGAAGTGCTCGAGGGCCTCAACTTGTCCTCGCTCTCTGATATGGAGAAGGTACCACGGTTGTGAAAAGCAGCTTTGATGAACGGCTCATTCCAGTTTTATTCCTGTTTTTAGTTAAACTTCTAAAAGGAAAAGACCGAAGTTTTTCTTTACACTTACAGGAAGAGAAGCAGCTTTAGGTGAAAGAGATACATAGTGGACAGGGAAAGCGACGAAAGAAGCTAAGCTGCGTAAATGCAAAGTGGCGAGAGGAAACGCTATAAAACTGTCCAATAAATGTTATTGTGTTTGTTATGAGTAGTATTAATCATTTTTTATCCCATTCAAATAGTCCTTAAGTGTCCAGTTATCACTTTATAACACTCTTGAATGAACAGTCTGCCAGATTATAGTATATTATACAACCTATAAACATTAAGCATTTTAATATTTATGTACCACACACACACACACACACACACACACACACACACACACTGCAGTGTAGTGTTTCAGTCAGAGATTTAAACCTTGTTCTTTTATAGCAGAGTTAAAGAATCTGCTGCATTCTTTGGCAAACCAAAGAATGTGGCTTTGCTATTCTTTCCTCCAGCTATGCCAACTCTCTCTCTTTCTCTCACTTTCTCTGTCTCTCTCTCTCTCTCTCTCTCTCTCTCTCTCTCCCTCTCTCACTGTCTCTCTCTCTATCTGCCTGTCTGTCTCTCACTCTCGCTCGCTCTGTCTGTCTGTCTGTCTCTCTCTTTCTCTCACTTTCTCTGTCTTTCTCTCCCTGTCTCTCTCTCTCTCCCTCTTGGTCAGTCTCTCTGAGGAGCTGTACAAGCAGGAAAATTTTTTGCACGTACCATCGTGGTATCCTCATGACTGTTACTTAACTTTCACACGCACGCACACACAAACACTCACACACACATAAACACACACACACACATGTGCATTTAAGTGGTTGAGCAGAAGTGTGTGTCTTTCAGAAGGATGTCAGTGACATTGATGGAGAGATTATCCACATTTATTGTAGAACAAAGGCTCAGCATGGTGTGTTAGTCAGTGCACCCTTTGTATATGTGTGTGTGTATGTGTGTGTGTGTGTGTGTGTGTGTGTGTGTGTTTTTAATTCCCAGCCTGTTCATTATCTTCCATCATATTACTATCTGACCCCCATTTCAGTCAGTATTGACAGGCATTTTTTTTAAAACTTCCTGCATTTAATTTCCGAATAAATAGCCGAAACGTGACGATCGCTGTGTTACATCAAGCAGCGATCAGAATTCGTACCCCTCGTACCGTTCTAACAAAGGCTTAAGGATCATAGCAGCCCTGCTAATTTACACAATAGGCACATTGACTGTCCCTTCGCTTCTGTAGACACTGAGATTATCCTGCAGCTGACATTTTACAAACTTTTTTTAGACTATTTGAGAGAATTAGTGAGGCATTTCATGAGGGAGTTCCAAAGACATACAAGAGGCAGCTCAGGAGACATTCAGGAGTCAGTTTACGAGGCGCTCGAGAGGCAGCTCAAGAGTCAGAACAGGAGACAATTTGAGAGGCAGGTTATGATTTAGCTAAAGAGATGTTCAGTATGCATTTCAAGAGGCGTTCAAAAGGCAGTTTGGGAGGCAGATTGAAAGACATAGAAGAAGCAGTTTTTGAGACATTTAAGAGGCAGTTTCAGAGGCAGTTTGATCAAAATGCTTGAGGTACTTCAGGTTAGAGTTTGTACAAGTATAAGGTTTGAGAGGCATTCAGGAGGCAGTTCAGGATGCAGTTCAAGAGGCATGAAAGCCAGTTTCAGAGACATGAATTAAGCTGTTTTTGAGGTAGTTCAGGAGGCAGTTTTAGAGTAATTCTTGAGGCAGTTTGAGAGTAATTCTTGATGCAGTTCGAGAGTCATTTTGAGAGTAATTCTTGAGGCAGTTCAGGATGAGGGGCATTCAAGAGCAGGGTTAAGAGGAGGTTTGGGAGTCAGTTCAAGAGACATTTCAAAAAGCTATTTGAGAGACTTTAATGAGGCAGTTCATGAGGGAGTTCCAGAGACATTCAAGAGGCAGCTCAGGATACCATCTGAGGATGAAAGGCAGTTTGAGAGGCATTCAAGAGGCAGTTCAGGAGGTATTTGCAAATCAATTTGAGAGACATACAAGCTGTTTTTGAGGCATTCAAGAGGCAGTTTGAGAGTAATTCTTGAGGCAGTTCAGGATACCATTTGAGTGAGAGAGGCAGTTTGAGAGTAATTCTTGAGGCAGTTCAGGATACTGTTTGAGTGTGAAAGGCAGTTTGGTGGGGAGAAGCTGTTTGAGAGGCAGTTGAGGGGAGAGTTTGAGAGGCATTCCAGGAGGCAGTTGAGGGATTGAGGCAGCCTGAGAGGCATTTGAGAAGCATTATTATAATTATCGCAAGTATAATCCAGTGTGGAAAATGTAGTCATTTTACATATTTGAATGTTTTTGTCTTTCTAACAGATGCACATGTACTCACTGGGTATGACAATGTTTTGGGGAGCGGACTATGAGATTCCTCAGAGTCAGGTAAAAGTCGTTTAACGGTTTTGATGCCTAAGAAAGACAGCAGATAGTCCTAGCGAAATCTCTACGTAATTGTAAATCTATAATTAGATATAAGCATTCTCATTATGTACATGTGCAGGTATACAAATACAAAATCTGTCTTTTTTTGTATGTTTCTTTTAATTCTTCTTATTTTTTGAAATATTATTTGATGTAATGTGTGTGTGTGTGTGTGTGTGTGTGTGTGTGTGTGTGTGTGTGTGTGTGTTGTGTGTGTTAGCCGATGAAGCTGAGCGAGCACCTGAACAGTATTCTGCTGAAGATGTGTGAGGACTCGACACTGACTCGCCTCTCCGTGCGCTCACTCCTGGACGTCTGCAGCACCCACGTCCGTAACTCCACGTGCGATCCTTCCTTTTCGTACGTGCGTAAACTGGTGCGTCTGGTGCTCGGCAGTTTGTCTCAGGTACACCCCATTCTACATCAAACCTCAGTCTGTTGCTCACACGTCTCTTTTGTGCCTCCTCGTGGCCTCTTGTACTCTTTCATTCTATCTCTTATTGCTTTTTTATTCTTTTTTTAGTCCGTTCTGTCTTTATGTGGTCAGTAAAGCTTTAGATCTCCTTTGCATAGAGGTTAAATAGCTATATTTGGTTGCTGTTGTCAGAATATGCTTCATTTAGGCCTCAGAATGTTTAAAGAAAAGTGTTATGCCTTTTATGGTTAAAGTTAAAGTACGTAACCAGATTATTTGTAACTAGCAGAGGAGGTTACGTCTGTTATGGTAGCTTCAGAGTAGAATGTCACTACACGGCACAGACAGCTATGTCTGATCCTCTCACACCAATCTCTGGCTCGTGACCACAGCCTGTGATGTCACCATGTCTCACTCTGCCTTCAGCCAATCAGAGGCTTCCGCAGACAACCTGAACTATTGTTCACACACTTCTCCGGTTCTCCACCCCACCATGCCACACCTTGATTTTGCGCATGTAGTGTCTTATTCATGCTGATTCACACCCTCTTTCTTTATTCATTTCCTTATTTCCTCCTTTTTAAAGACACTTTCTTTTCTTCATGTATGCCTGAACTCTTCCCCCACTGCTTCTCCTCCTTGTAGACCTTGGGTTTTTTCTGTTGCCTTTTTGCTTTGCATTCTTGACCATCATGCATCACTCTTTCACAATCTGTCTTTCTCATTAAATACCCTCCCACACCCATGACCACCCCTGCTTCTCTCTCTCTCTCTCTCTCTCTCTCTCTCTCTCACTCACTTTCTCTATCTTTTTCCTTCTCCATAGCTGGATGGTTTGCTGTCCCAAAATGAGAGGGACTCCCTTCCTGAGAGGAGTAAAGAGATTCGTGAGAGATTGCGTGGTAAAGGCTTGCCTGCAGGTAAATCACGCTTCCTGGAAAAGCCCAAAATAAGGGTCACACACACACATACACACACACCTCTTTGTCCCGCACACTCGGCATGCCACCCACATTGAGGTTTTATTAACCCTGCACACCTACACACACACACACACACACACACACACACACACACACACACACACACACACTGGGCACTTTTACACTATGATGATTACTTCACATTTATTAAAACATGAATTATTTTATTATATAGTGAAATATTTTACAAAATAGCAGCTTTTATCCAAAGGCCATACCGTTAGAGGGGCAGAAAAGAACTTTAAAGCTGCACTTTAAAGCTGGTCTAGGTGCTATAAAATAGTCACTGTTCAACCAGTCCACTTCCATTAAAAGTGGGATTAGTCACTGTTACACTGGGTTGGTTCCTGTACTGCACGTCTAATCACTGTAAAACCAGGCCAGTTCCTGTTAATGCTGACTGTGTGGCTGCTGTTTGTAAAGTAGCTCTGACAGCTTTATGGCATTTCCAGAAAAGTTGGGACACTGTCTAAAAATGGAATAAAAACTGAAATCTGTCATTTGTTCATTCACTTGAAGTTTTATTTAACAGACAAAAGGACAAAGAAAAGATTTTCAATGTTTTCAATGATTAACTTAATTCTGTTTGTTAAATATAAACAAATTTAGGAATTGAGGCCTGCAACACACTCAAAAAAAAAAGTGGGGACAGAGGCAAAATAAGACTGAAAAGGTTCTACAAGTAACACTGTTCCACAATTATCAGTATAACTGGTAACAGCTGAGGTCATCAAGACTGAGTATAAAAGAAGCCTCCACCAAAGGCTTAGTATTTACAAGTAAGGATGGTCGTGGTTCACCACTTTGTACCAAACGTAATGAGAGAATTGTCAGTCAGTTTAAATAAAATGTTTCTCAGCACAAGACTGTAAAGTATTTTGGTCTTTCACCCTCTACAGTTCATAACATCATGAAAAAATTCAGGGCGTCAGGGGAAATCTCTGTGTGTAAAGGCCAAGGGTGGAAACCGCTGCTGAATGTGTGACCATCGAGCCCTCAGGTGGTATTGTTTGAGAAACCGTCATGTTACCGTGATGGACATAGTCACATGGGCTCGGGAGAACTTTGGAAAATCATCATCACTTAACACAGTCCACCGCTGCATCAAGAAATGCAACCTGAAACTGTATTATACAAAGAGAAAGCTGTATATTAATTCTGTGCAGAAGCACCAAGAGTTTTCTGGACCTGAAGTCATCTGAGATGGACCGAAAGACAATGAAAACGTGTTCTGTGGTCAGACGAGTCCACGTTTCAGTCGGATTTTATGTGCCAAAGATGGAAAAGATCATCCAGACTGTTACCAATGAAAAGTGCAAAAAACAGCATTTGTGATGTCATAGGGGCGCATCAGTGCCCACGGCCTAGGGGATCTGCATATATGTGAAGCTACCATTGATGTGGAGGTTTATACTGGGATTTTGGAGAAACATTTGCTACCATCAAGATGATGTCTTTTTCCAGGAACTCCATGTGTATTTCAGCAGGACAATGCCAGGTCTCATTCTCCACCAGTTACAACAGTGTGACTTGAAAGGCCTGCCTACAGTCCAGATCTGTCTCCTATTGAAAATGTATGGAGCATCATGAAGAGAAGAAACAGACAACAGTGACCACGGACTGTTGAGCAGCTCAAGTCTTGTACACAGCAAAAACGGGTGAAAATTCTACCTGCAAAACTGCAACAATTAGAATCTTCAATTCCCAAATGATAAAAAAGTATAATTAAAAGGAAAGGTGACGTGACCCAGTGGGAAACACGCCTCTGTAACAACTATTATTGAGTGTGTTGCAACATCAATTTCTAAATTTGTTTGTATTTAACAAATAGAAGACTAGACTTTTCAGAAATGGGATTGGTACATTCTTTCCATTTATTCTATTAATAAAATTGTTAAATATGTAATATTGCACATAAAACAAAATATTACTTTCTCTGTTGTTTTGAAAAATTGCTGTGAAATAATCTACAGCAGTGTTTTCCCTTCGTATGAGCTCAGATTTATTTACTCTTTGACTGCCAAGCCTCGTGTTTGAACTTGTTGGAGCTGGCATGCATCAACATTTGCATTTTGGTTTGGTGATTTGCACAACAATGACGGCAGTGTCCTGCGTGGCTGTGGTAGCAGAATGCCGTAAAGTGGAACAGGAATGTGGGTCTACAGGCATGTGGTGATTAACTAATAGTTCCCAGTTGCTGGTCTTTACTGGCTAGACATTATGCTAATTACATCAAAAGAGAATGAGGTCGGAATGTCATGATGATGAAGAACTTGTTGCTAACTAGCTGGTTTATAGCTCATTTTTAAAACATTGCAAGATTTCCTATTAAACTGAAGTCAGCACTCATTTTTAAGCACCTTGCAGTTGATCGTTTTCCTGTAACAGTGTCCTGAAGTGTTTTATTCGTCTATAACCACAGTGATTTTGTTTGATAAATGTTAATGCATGTATCTGTTTATAGGTACATTTCACAAAACAGATTAGTATAAACAGTCGTTCCACCACCAGCCCCTTTTGAAGTTAACCTGATGATGTGGTGAACAAGCGTTACTGTTAAAATAGCTGCTGTTATAGAAAATTAATCAACCCCTTCTGACCAATCAATTCAACAGTGCTGTGGTACAAACTGTAATATAAATTGTCATCATCCAAAATGTATCAAATGTATGGATTAGCTTATGGCACTGTGTTTTTTTTTTTTCCTCGTATCATCCCAGCTCTGGTCCTAACTTGACTCAGCAGAAGGCCCTCAGGCGTGTTTCCTCACTGAGCTGTCTGAACACGTCTGCATAAAACCTGCTCCTATGTTTTATTCTTTATTTGTCTTTCTTTTTTGTTTTTGTTCTTTTTTTGTGAAAAGGTTTAAAAGTATAGTTTCTGTTTATAAAGCTGCAAGTATGGACTTTCATTATTTAAAAGTGATATTACATGGTTTAGTCATTTCATTTAAAGTAAGCATATGAAAATGTATGCAAAATATTTTTTGTCAGAAGGCTACATGATGCTGCAGATCATTGTACAGAACTTGGAAATACATGGCTTCTGACACGAAAAAGTACAGAGGAACGGAATTCCGAGTAGGGAACTCAGCTGATGTCTACTTGAGTTCTCTGTCATAAACGCAACAATAAACACAACCTCAACGCAACTTGGTTTTTTTTAACTGGGATAGTCACTGCTATAAGCTGGACTAGTTGCTGTAAATCTAGTATAGTTATTGTAAAACCGGCCTGGTCAAATAGAAATTAGTCATTGTGAAACAGGAATAGTTGCTATAAAACTGGGATAGTAGCGGTAGCCAACTGATTTTTTAATTAGCCACTGTAAAATTGTTACAGTTGATAGAAAAACTCAATTTTACTGTTGATAGTTACATTTGATCAGTTAAAGTCAGTTTGTTATAGTTAAAACTGGGCTACATACTTTAAAATTAGCCTCTGTAAAGTTGGGTTAGTTACTCTAAAACAGGGCTAGTTATTCTAAAATTAGCCTCTGTAAAACTGCGCTAGCTACTTCAAAATTAGCCACTGTAAAACTGTGCTAGCTACTGTGAAACTTGGCTAGTTACTGTAACAATAGCCACTGTAAAACTGTGCTAGTTATTTTAAAACTTGGCTAGTTATTTTAAAATAATCACTGTAAAACATGGCTAGTTGTTTTAAAATAATCACTGTAAAACTTGGCTAGTTACTTTTACATTAGCCACTGTAAAACTGTGCTAGTTATTTTAAAACTTGGCTAGTTTTTTTAAAATACCCACTGTAAAACTTGGCTAGCTATTTTAAAATAATCACTGTAAAACTTGGCTAGTAAAACTGGGGTAGTTGCTTTAAAATTAGCCACTGTAAAACTGGGCTAGTTACTTTAACATTAGCCACTGTAAAACTGTGCTAGTTGTTTTAAAACTTGGCTAGTTATTTTAAAATAATCACTGTAAAACATGGCTAGTTGTTTTAAAATAATCACTGTAAAAC
>JAOVVH010000026.1:7549634-7560822 GCA_028566435.1 Scorpiodoras heckelii | reverse complement strand
CCTCTGTGTCTGTTAGTTTTAGGGAAGGAGGCGTGGCCTCTGTGTCTATTAGTTTTAGGGAAGGAGGCGTGGCCTCTGTGTCTATTAGTTTTAGGGAAGGAGGCGTGGCCTCTGTTTATTAGTTTTAGGGAAGGAGGCGTGGCCTCTGTGTCTATTAGTTTTGGGGAAGGAGGCGTGGCCTCTGTGTCTGTTAGTTTTAGGGAAGGAGGCGTGGCCTCTGTGTCTATTAGTTTTAGGGAAGGAGGCGTGGCCTCTATGCCTCTGAGTCACAGTGAAGTAGGAGTGGTCTACATACCTGTTATTCACTGTAAAGGAGGTGTGGCTTCTACGACTGTTGATTCTAGTGAAGGAGGCGTGGCCTCTGTTAGTCACAGTGAACGTGTGGCCTATTACACCGTCTCATTCTAGGAGGCGTGTCCTTCATGCCTGCCAATCATGGTAAAGGAGGAGTGGCCTACATACCTGTCAGTCACAGTGAAGGAGGTGTTGCTTCTGTACTTGTTAGTCATAGTGAAGGAGGCGTGTCCTCTGTCTGTCAGTCACAGTGAAGGAGGTGTGGCTTCTGTGTCTTTCAATCACCGTGAATGAGGCGTGGCTTTGTACTGGTCAGTCACAGTGCAAGATGCATCAGTCTCTGTGGCCTCTGTGTGTGTCAGAGCTAAATAATATCTGTTTTACTTATCAAAGATGATGTCATCATAGACCCACCGTCATCTTTGTCCAGACACTGACCTTTATTTTTGAATTTTGAAACAGCATTTTGTTAGCACGGTCAAAATTTGCATAATGATAGAATTAAACCCTGGAGTTGTAACAGGTGTGACAGGTGTGTGTGTGTGTGTGTGTGTGTGTGTGTGTGTGTGTACACATACTTCAGGCTTTCAGATCAGTGGAGGAGACAGTGCAGGCCGGATGGATCTGGGCACCATCGTCAGCTCCATCACTCCTGGGGGACCTGCGGACATAGACGGACGCCTGAAACCAGGTGCGAGTCTCTTCAGGAGCGGACGATACTAAATGTCAGCTCACTGTTTCACTTCTGTACACACGACTGCGTTCTGACTGCACACAAATGTCACACAACCTGCTAATCACACATTTGCAGAACTCTGATGTCTGAAATCTTTGAAGCTTAAAGTGGAGGGAAAAATTGTTTATTCCTTCTCAGGATCTGTATTACAGTTTTAGACATGTGATGTCTAAAATATTTTCCTCACTGTTGCCATAAAGGCTTTGTATAAAAAAAAATCTAAAAGAATTGCCTAACATAGCATGCAGTACTAGCTTTGAGGTATGAGTGATATGAAATAAACCTGAAACAAACTTAAAGGAAAACCTGCAGTGGAATATTCATAGTAAAATTCTGCTAATAATTTCTGTGACGACTTTCGCTGTTGTGTGTGTCGTGGGTGCAGGTGACCGGCTGCTCAAAGTGAACAATATCAGTGTTGAAGGTCTTTCTCATGAGGAAACCGTGGAGATTTTGCAGAGCTCTCCAGATGATGTCACACTGCTGGTGTCACAGCCCAAAGAGCGACTCTTTGCAGGTAACACCTTGCTTCATAACCTCCCTTGAACATTATGCTTCTGGGCGATTTGCCCAAACTGGTGCATATGCAGAGAAAAGAGTATGGGGCTTAAGATGGAGCCTTGTGGCACACCAGGTTTTGTCATCTTATCCATTAAGGAGATGAACACAGTATGAACAAAATTGTTTTGAGCTAAATTCAATCAGCTAAAACTGAGTAACTGAGATGATCAAGCTTTATATGTGATCATAATGTCCATGGCAGGTTTAGACACGATGCTAGCTTTCTGATCTGAACATCAAACCCTTCTGTCTCATAGATGTTCCTTCAGATCTCTCCCACTACAAAGACAAGTCGAGACAGGAAGTAGACGTTGACTCTTCCTCCGAGGAGCTGGCTCATACCTTCCCTCCCGTCTTTGGTAAGAACGTAGCAGGAAGCTTCCCACAGACACAACTCAACGGCATGCACCAGAAAGATGAAAGCGGGGCTGACTCCGCCCCTCCGGCACTGCCACCCAAAACCAGGAAGTCCAAAGGAGCCGAAGCCCCGAGAGAGCTGGAGATCTCGGACAGAGGCGACTCGGACATGGACGAGGACACACACTCGAGTAACCAAGACAAGCAAAAGTCTATGAAGGTAGTGTCTGAGATTATAGTGATTTGATTTGTTTTAGAGCTTGAATAGTTTACTGTTGTGATGATTTTTATCTTATGATTGTATTTTGTATTTCATGTTTTCAATAAATGGTCGATTAATTGACATGATGTGAAGGATGAGTCTGAGGAATTTAAATGAACATGTTTATTAGTCTAATTTTAGAAGTTTTTTCTTCAATGGAGTGCTTAATGTTCTCGGTTTTAATGGACTAAATGTAAGGTACAAACATTAAAATAGTTTTTGCAGGTAAAAAGATAAGCACTAGGACAGTAGAACTCACTTATACTGTCAGTATCACTTAGTTAGCCTGCATTGCTAGTTTTTTTTTATCAGTTTTACTATAAATAAATACCCTGTAGCACACAGTAATCATCACCACACACTTACTCTTTTAGCTAAAAGGTTTATGCAGTTTTCCCTTTTTACCCCAAAAGCCAATCCTCTCAGCCATGTTTACTATCTGACATCTGACATTCCTTAGATTTGCACTCAAGCTACACAGCTAAATTAGCTAACATGTAACAGAAGCTTGTAGCCACCGCTTTGCATTGTGCAAACTGTGCAGACTAAAACGACTTTGTGGACTTGTGGTGGTTTCTGGCACCGTTACTAACACTATTGCTGGGCACTTGGGAAATATGGAAACCGGTCATAACCGGTCATGGCTAATGACTGAGACGCAATGTTTAGCTAGCTAGCAAGTATCTGGAATTGTCTGGAATATCGACAATTTCATCAGAATGTCAGAGAGGTAAAATCAGCAGTAGTCGAATGACTCGGTTTACTCACTCTAAAGCAGGATTAGAGGTTAGGGTTAGGGATAAGAGGTTGGGGTTAGGGTTAGAGGTTAGGGTTATAGGGTAGGGTTAGAAGTTAGGGTTAGGGGTTAGAGGTTGGGGTTAGCGGTTAGGGTTAGGGGTTGGGGTTGCGATTAGAGGTTTAGGTTGAGGTTTGGGTTGAGTTTGGGGTTAGGGGTTAGAGGTTAGGATTAGAGGTTGAGGTTAGGATTAGAGGTTAGGACTAGAGGTTTGGGGTTGGGGTTGGGGTTGGTGTTAGAGGTTAGGGTTAGGGTTTGAGGGTTTGAGGTTAGAATTAGATGTTAGGGGTTGGGGTTAGAGGTTAGGATTAGGATTAGAGTTAGGGTCATATTCTGGTAGGAGGCGTGGCCTAAAGTTGGAAATCTACATTTACATGTACATTAATGGCATTTAGCAGATGATCTTGTCCAGACCGACTTCCAAAAGTTCTTAGTCATGAACTCAGAATATCCAAAGCTAGTCCTGGTAGACCCAAATTCAAGGTACTTCGAGCTATGATACTGCTAGAAATGAGCCATACGATACGTAATACAAAGAATTACAAGCAGAACCGAAAAGTACTCCTAAACTGTGCAAAACCTGTGAAGAACAAGATGCAATCAATGCAGTAACTGCTGTAATTGCATTAAGAGCTGTATTAAATGCAAAGTTATTGTTGAATTGACCAAGATCCAATTAATTTGGTATATTTATTGTAAATACTGTACGAACTTATTTGTTAATTGTTTTAAACGTGTTATATACAAGTTTTACTGAAGTAAGTATGCAGTGAACAAGCACAGTGGCTAAACTGGTGGCTATAAGCTTCTCTTAATTGTTAGCAGCTTTAGCTTTGTAGCACCGGTGTAAAAGAAAAAAAGCAAAACGTCCAATGCCAAATGTGCTTTAGTTAATGAACTACAACTTTGCTAAGTGGCCAAATTGTTCCATTAATGCCTCAGTAATTTAAATTCTTGTAGCTCTTGTATACTCGTAGCTTTAGCATATACGGATTAAACTTTTATCAATTTTCTTGTTGGATTTCCAGAAAAAATCCACCTCCACACCTCTCGGCTAACTGCGTGTTTTGAATTGCATTTTTGAATGTGGATGCAATCCCTGAGTGCATGATGCTGACCTGCACCAAAGCACAAAGCTTGACACCCTTATCCCTGTAACCTCTGACCTCTCTCGACCCCTGCATGCCCTCTCCCAAGCTGTGGCCTTTTGTGTGTGTATTTACGCAGCTCTTCTCTGTTTGCAGGACGTCTCCGTCACGGACGGATTAAGTGGTAGTGGCCCAGCAGTCAGTAGTCTCCATCCCGGAGATCTATTTGACGTTGAGCTGTCCAAAATAGACAGCAGTCTGGGCATTAGTGTCACGGTACTGTTCGGAAAGGTTTTCACGCTCTCTTTATTTCTTTCTTTTTTTCCCCTTGTTCTTGTTTACTTATTGCGGTGTGTGTGTTTTGTTGCTGTGTTTTTCCCCCCTCCGTAGCCTGTGCTGCTTTTTTTGAAGCTCCTCGCTTGGCTTCAGTTTTGGGGAAAGTAGTGGCTCTCTTGGCATTTGCATGCAGGTTTTTACAAGCATTTTGAAATGAACTCCTTCATCTCGCTTTGTGGTAAACGGTAAAATTGAAACACTTTACAAACACCGTAGCAGTACGACTGGGCACATTGGATCCTTAACAATGTTGTCTAACCCTTATTTAACATACCTGGCTGTAATATTCAGGCTCTGATTTAATCCCAAACAACAGAAATTACATCTAGCTAGCTTTTAGCCATTTTGAGAAATCTTCCAAACAACTTGAATTTGGTTCTAATAAAGACTGTTTTATTTCTAAATGGTAATACGGAACCGCATATTGCCTGTAATACACTATTCCTCTGCCTTCAGCAAAAATGTGCAGGTAAATTCACAATATGTATGTTTAAAGTGGCAAGAACACTGTTGCTAGCCAACATGGAAACATGGACGCTAAGCATAAGCTTGCTAATGACTGCATAATGACTGTTTAGCTAGCCAGCAAGTAACAGCTGTCATTTCTATGGATTTTAAAGCCAAGGTGACTGCAGACATTAGACACAATTTCGCTGTGTGCAAGCACAATGACAAAATGTGTCACTTTCACTTTCACTTAGAAATATATCAACATTTACCTCAGATTTATTGTTTAGTTGCTAAGAAAATATACCATATGACTAAAATTACACAGTAGCTGCATGATAATTACATTAGCAATGGCAGCTTACTGATTTGTGTTTGAAGCGCTAGCTTATGCCTAAGGCATGATATTTTGCTAGCTAGCGAACAGCCATTGTCTTTTAAATACGAACGATTAAGTGGAAGCTAAACAAACTTGTCAAGAACATGAACATCTTCCACAGATTTGGTGTTGAATTGCGAAGAAAAGGCATAATGTGACTAAAACATTACACAGCATGTACACGATAAATACGCTAGCACCAGCAGCTAGCTTGTGTTTTAAAGTCACTATGTTGCTAGGCAGCTGGCTAGCTAATGACTCTGAGGAATGTAGGAATGAGACAAAGTTGTCAAGAATATCAACGTTTGCCTCAGATGTGTTGTTGTTGAACTAGGAAAACATTCAGTTTGATTAGAATTACACAGTTAATACACTTCACTAGCTAGCAAATAGCCGTTGTTGGGGTTTTTTTAATGGACAGAACAGGTAGAATGAAAGTGGATATCGACATTTCCCTCAATTGTAGAAGTAAAACATTGTATAACTAAAATTTTACAGATTACTTAGACGGAGCAATGAATGCTAACTGTGACTGGCAAATGGTTTTGTAGCTTAGCTGTGAGTGTCGTAATAAAACATAATCGTAGCATAATGTTAGTCATCACAATGACACTTTGTAAGACTTGTTTAGCATCCTCATACCCTCAGTTTTATACTGAGTATGTTTAGGAGAAATGACACCTCTTATGAACGGCTAATTAGTCGATTAGCTAGCAAAGAAAAAACCCACAAAAGTTCAACACATTCCTACGGTCATCTCTGTCCTATCAAGCAAAAGTTTGGTATTACGTTACGTATACATTCTAGCAAGAACTCATCTGTCAGACATTATTGTTTAGATGTGCAGTTCCTGATTAGCTTGATTATCAGGTGTGTTGAATAAGGATTGGACCTGAACTGTGAAGGATGTGAAGGTGTTTATCCAGAAGCCCATGTCTCACAGTTTACACTACATTATTATTATCATTATTTTTTTAAAACATATTGCTAAGTGGTAATGGTGTTGGTTTGCATTAACAATGTCTCAGCTTGCTGCAGTGTGATTTCTGTCTCGGAGGGATTTTTACATGCTTTGCATTACCTTTCAATCCCAAACAGTCTTAATAGTAGTCATGATTTCCTGTTCATTCTGACAGCAATAAAGATCCTATGATGATTAGAAATTAATAAATGAGCTGCTTTTACTTGGAGCCGTAGTGTTTGGTCTACGTAATGACTGGATCGATGTAATTTAAATACAGCACTTTGTTTTAATGTGTTATGAAGCCCCAATTATTTAAAACAACTCTCCAGTAGAAATAGTTCAAGCACAAAGAGAAACCCTGGCTAGCAAAATCCACCTAGGTTAGTTTAGACATAGTGATAAGATGTAGCTATGATGCAGAAATGTGTTAACAGCTGTGTTGCGCGACGCAGGGTGGCTCCAATACGTCGGTGAGGCACGGAGGGATCTACGTCAAAGGGGTCGTCCCTAAAGGTGCAGCCGATCTGGATGGGAGGATCAAGAAAGGTAAAGAACCGCATTTAGCATTAGTATGCAAAGTAATTGCGATTTTCGCATCTTATCCAGAATTCACGTAAACATACGAACATTGCACCTGTACACTCAAGTCGCATGCAAGTTCCCTTTTTTTAAAAAAGACAAAAAACATAAATGTAGTGGCAGATTCTCCAAGACACTGAGTAAAATGTAAAAGCTAATTTCCTTATAAAACTGCGCACATTGTACCTGGGAACACTGTTTAAGAAAAAGGCACCAAATATGGACTTCCTCTAGTTTATTACTGTTTATTGTTTTATGCAGAAACATCTTCAATATTTTTGAAGGTATCTTTGCTTTGCATGTGTCTAAGACTTCTGCATCGTACTGTACAGTAATTAGCTGGCGAGTTTTACTGAGTGTCTTGGAGAATCGGCCACAGCTCTTCTGGAGACTTTGACTGCCACACTTACTTCTTTTTTTGCAGCAAAACCCAGCAGCCTTCATTATGTTTGTGTCTGAAAAGTGGTCTGTTATGTAATGTGCTGCTTTCATTACTAACATACAGACATTTTTGTGTAACATGTAAGTTTTTGTTTGGAAATATAAAATCTTTTTTTACTGACTCAGTAATGCTGAACTAAAAACAAAGCATCAATTATCAACAAAAGCTGTACCTAAAAACAACAGGGTGCCTAAGACTTTTACACAGTATTGTATATTAAAACACGTGTAAGACTTCCAATGTGTGCTTTGTTTGCAGATTTTAATATATTTTAAGATATTCAGATCAAATAAAAAAAAAACGTGGCAAATCGTGGATGAAATAAATTGTAAAGTGAGTAAAAGTATGCATGTGTGTGTGATTTAGGAGACCGTGTGGTGGCTGTGAATGGGAAAAGTCTGGAAGGAGCCACTCATAAGGAGGCAGTGGATGCTCTGAGAGACACGGGACAGGTGAGGATCACTATAGAATCAGCTTCTTTCACTAGCTGATATCTATACGAATTGACACTGCTGTTATCTGAAAATACTAATGCTAATAATGTGTAATATCAACTGAAGTATCAGAAAAACTGGTATAGCAGTTAATCCTTGGTAGGTCCCCCACGGGATCTCGGAGGGAACGTTGCACAGTCCTCACGCTAATGTTTGTTGTGGCCCCTGAATTGAATTCTGATGTTACTTGACGCAGTGTTACACGTCTGTCACGTGAAACGATTCTTGCCAGTCGACGCTGCTCACGTTCACGTTCACCTTTCAGTCTTTTGTTATAGAGAATATAACTGAAAACCCCTCAACCATTTTTTGGAAATCTGTGTCTTGCTCTCCTGTTACATAAATATTGCCATTTCTGTTTCATTTTTAGTAAGTTGTCAGTCTTTTAATGCAGCAGAGACATTGATTAGGCTCTTTCCCATTCCCTATACTTAGTTGTCATAACGCTCATATTTCCCTTTTTTCTTTCTTATTTTCTTTGTTTCTTGTTTGTATATTCATTTTGCTGTTTTTATTTCAGGTGGTCCATCTATTATTGGAGAGAGGACAGCTCCCGGAGGACAGAGTTCACGCTCCTCTCACCCCTCAGGGTACTTCAGTGGTCGTAGATACCAAACCTCAGCTCCGGAGTGCAGTGAGAAAACCCAAGCCAGAGTACAGCTTCATCACACCAGGTACACACTGAAACAGAATTTATTTCTGAATGTCGAACACAGCTACTTCTTTTTCACACAAACACGGATATATAAACCGTTTGTGTCTGTGTGGATCTTCCTCCCATAGATAACGTGTTCAAGGTAGGCTTGCTGAAGAACACTTCTGGTCTCGGGTTCAGCTTCAGCCGTGAGGAGAACGTTCCGGATGAGCCGATCGGCACCAGCATGGTCCGGGTCAAGAAGCTGTTCCCCGGCCAGCCGGCTGCCGAGAGCGGCCTGATCCGAGTGGGCGACGTCATCCTGCGTGTCAATCAGACGTCACTCAAAGGGCTCACGCAGCACGTACGTTATGGAGTATTAGACACATTCTCGTCAGCTTCTTCTCTCCGTTTCCACCGGCATCATCTTAAGGGTGTTATGAAACCAGGATTAAATAAAATTTGTTTCATATTTGGATCGAATGAGCATGAGCGTAGGTTTCTGGAGCCGAACTGTCCCAGAATGCATTGTAGACTTGTCTTAGCGTGATGAAGTTTGAATTTTTTTATTATTTACACCAGCACATCCTGAAGAGTTCTTTATTTATTATGGAACTTCATTTCTACACTTAGCTGGTTAACAGTATGGCTAATGAGCATGCTAATAATGGTGATTAAACCTGTAATCACAAATATCATTACATTTATACCACTAGGTGGCGCTAGAATACACTATTTATAGTAGAAATAGGGGAAGACATAACACGGGTGTCTGTGTGTTTCAGGAGGTGATCTCAGCTTTAAGAGGGACGGGTCAGGAGGTGACGTTGCTGCTGTGCCGGCCCGAAGCAGGAGTTCTTCCTGACATGGATTCCTCTAATCAAGTACACAGAATGGCGTCCTTATACACTGGATTTACTATTAAAATCAATAACGACTAATGTGGAACATTATAAATTAATGTTAGATTATTAATATAGATTAAAAACCCATTTACGCCTTGGATTAACATGAACTTTTTGTAGTTTTAATATTTTAAGATTTAGCAATGTTTACCGAAGTTGTATGTAAATGTTTTCAAGCCAAGCCTTTTAGCCACGCCCACAAACTCAAAGCGCTAAAACCAATTGCAAGATGGCTAAACAATGATGGAGTGAGTCCAGCATGCACCAAGTCATGCAGCTCAGGGTGCCATTACTTTTTTCCTTACCGTATAGGCAGTCATAATGGCTTTCTTCCAGGTCATTAATATGAAATGATTGCGTAAATAAATGGCTGAATAACTAAGCTTTTTAAACTCGAGAGTAAAGATCTGTATCTTAAATTGATCAATAATGATATGATTTGAAGCTGATCGGTTAAGGTTCACATTAGTGCATCTTCTTGTAGGGGAATTTCACAAACCCATGAGTAAAGTAAAGTGGAAGACTCTCTAACATGACATTTGTCTTATGTATAAATGATCCTGTGAACAATTTATTTGTAAATTGATGCATAAAAGGTGTAAATGAGACCAAAAAGACATAAGAACTTTAAGTGGAGAAAATAAAATTTGGTAATCGTTACCATTTTTGGACAGTGGATTCTCTCATGTTTAACATTTCTGTTTTCACCCCCTAGACCCCCACCCCGTCTCCCCGTAAGGAACCTCCTCCGAAGCCGAAACTTGCCCCGAAACCGGCGTCTCCCCCTCAGGAGGAGAAACCAAATTCTCTGGGCATAGTGGAACAGGCTCTGGAGAGGATGCTGATGAAGTCGCCCAGCCGCAGAGACAGCTACAGTGACAGCACTGACGAGGAGGAAGAGGAGGAGGAGGAAGAGGGCAGCTTTAGTCCTGCAGGTCAGAATGAGTCCGTCTGGGAGATGGACGACACCATCCGCTCGGCCTACGCCAGCGCCAACGTCAACGCCAGCCGGTCCGCCGACGGGGCCGAGGACAGCAGGAGGTCAGGGGACAGTTTCATTCGGGAAATTTAGTCTTGAAAAACAGTGAAGGTGTTGAGACAAAATTTAAGAAAGAATTGTGACAGAACATAACATTAACCATCTTTGTTCTTAGATATTTGCTAATATATGCAAATTAATTTATAAGCTTTTAATAGTAATTAAGCCATAAATGAAGTTAGTAAATTGTAAATTAAGGTTTAAATTATTAAGTAGTATGTTGTCAACTTTGCAAGTAAATTTGTAAATTGTAAGTAACATCGTAATTCAGCTACTTAGTAAATTAGTAGCTAGTAGGTCCAACGGTAAATTAGTATATTAGAATCATACAGTTAGTAAATTAAGATTTTTAATAGAAATCTGTCAGTGAATTAGTTCAGTTTGTGTGTTAGTAATTATGTGAATAGATTAGCAAATAGGAACGTTAGTACATGGCTATGTACATTTTCAGATTCATAAGTTTGCTAGTTGTAGGCTAGTAAATTTTAGTGCATTACTCACTTACTACCAAGTAGTACATATGCAGGTAAGTTAGTAACTTGGAGCAAGTTGGATAGAAAGTTATCTAATTAGTTATTTAGCTAGTTAGAAATGTAGTTTGTTAATGGTTAGTTAAAACTTAAAATAGCTAGTTTATTGGCACAGTGGCAATATTAGCGCCGCCCACTAATATATAGATTATATCTAAAAAGAAAGCCAATCACATACAGTACCAGTCAAAAGTTTGGACACACCTTCTCATTCAATGTTTTTTTTTTTCCTACATTGTAAATGAATCCTGAAGTCCTCCAGACTATGAAGGAATCATGTAGTAAACTTAAAAGTGTTAAACAAACCAAAATATGTTTTAGATATTAGATTCTTCAAAGTAGCAC
>JAOVVH010000026.1:7407134-7423440 GCA_028566435.1 Scorpiodoras heckelii | reverse complement strand
TGTGTATGAATTAGAAGAATAATTATAATAAGAATAATAATAATAAGAAGAAGAAGAAGAAGAAATAGTATGTGGGATAATATTTCAAGCACTATAATAATATTATATAATATATTATATATTAATACAATACAATTGTTATATAAAAATGTAAACTATTATATAAATTATAATAATTAATAATATAATAAAGTATTACAAATATATAGAATATATATTATAATAATATAGAAATATTATAAATAAAATATAACCAAAATAAAAAATATTATATATTTATTATAAATAAATACTTTATAATTATTATGATGAATAAAAAATAAATTAATATTATACTTAACAATGTTATTATTAATAAATATTATTAATGTCCTTACCATCACGGTCATCACAGTCAGTAATAAATGAGTAATAAATTAAGAATTGTAATTATAATATCTCAATCTAAATATATACGGTATATTTTATTTTATTTTAAGTATCGAAAGCATCGAAAATTCAAGTACAAAAAGAAAAACTTTATGAAATGCTGCTTCATTTTAAATGATCAGCCATGTGACAGATCTAAAGAAAACATACTGACACCACATCTCAATGTTACAGCCAGCAGTCTGTGAGTCTTAAAACGTAGATGATGAACCTACTTCTCAGGGTCAGGATTATCCACTTTCGCCTGCTCCCATATGATCGGATCGACTCCTGAAGGGAAAACACAACGGATCCAGAAGCACGTAACGTCACCAGATGTTAAACTAATAATAACATTCTACTGTGATAAGATAAAAACCAAGAGACCGGAGTCTCGTCGTGCTGGTTTACAGATGTGGAAGGAAGTGGTCCGTACCTGCGGCTGGATTCTGGAGCAGCTGTTTGAGCTGTGCAGGAGACAAGGCGGTCCGAGCGACGCTCATCATCACGCCCAGCTGCTGCAGCTGGCTCTTGATGTTGGGCTGCTCCATGTAGTTGAACAGAGTGGAGGCTGGGACGCGCTTCGACGTGCCATTGGGTGAGCGCTCCACCACGTAGACTATAACCTCCGTCCTGCACGCGGACACGCGTTTAAGCATTCTCACTATGGCTATTATTAATATTTTATACAGGAAAACAAACAACGCAGCTTGTTCTGAAGAAGAAGTCAGACAACTCGGCTTTACCTCCCACTGACACTGGAGACTCCTTCCATAAATGCTGAATTAACATCACTGAAAACCTCACCATATCAACAATCACATATTTCTAAATATTGTTAATCTGATTCTTATTGGGTCTCTGTTGCTATAGAAACGGCAATTAATAAAACCTGCGATCTTTTTACCCCGGTATTATCCGAGTCTCGGACCAATTCCCTCTGACCAATCAGGATTGAATATTCAACAGCACTGTAGTATAAATAGTAATAATAATAACTATAATAATAATGATGAATGACTGAAATCTAAACTATTAACTAATTATTTGTTTATTGACGCAGTGTGAAAATCAGCCGAAGCGGAGATGAAGCGATGGACACTGACTGGTCATCGGGCAGAGCTTTAACTCCCTCCACGTTCACGGTGAGCATCTGGTTTCCACCCAGAACCTTGTGCAGAGACTCGACCAGCTGCTGCTGCTGACTGCGAACTTCCACCTCTTTCTTATTGAGGGCCAGGACAAGAAGACCATCTTCATCCTTACTGCTGGGGATGCAGCTGAAGCCCACTGCCTGAAACAAACACACACACGCACCATATTTTGAAGTACTGAACACGCAAGAGCCGGGAGTTATTACATCATAAAACACAAAGGCAGCCAATCAGGTCAGGATATGCAAATGAGGGCAATAAAACAGCGCTTTAAGGAAGAGGAAGATGAAGAGGCGGGTTCAAATTCATAGAATCATGATTGTAAAATGCAGCTCTGGGCATCACTCTTTTTACGATACAATATTCTGAGATGCCACAGTACATTATGAGTATTTTTTTACAACAATTACAGCTACAAAATCTGTCGTTTGTAGTTCATTATGTAGTATGTGATACATGATAGGGCTGACCGATATATCAGCATGATATCGATATCGCGATAAACGATAAACGATCCCGATACACTGTTTGGAGGTATCGTTGGTACTGTGATGTACTTTTTTAATGGTACTAAATAGATGCCATTTTATTTATTTATTTTAAAATTAATCATCTCTCTAGGTGTTAAAGAAAAGTATCATCAAACTCAGTGTCACGGCTTTTGTTTATTTCACTCCTCATACATTATGACACGCACTGTGTATCGCAGAAACATCCTTAAGTTTTGTTATATGATACTTTATTCATATAGACATATATTAATCATAAATGATAATAAATATTAAAAATGTTAAATCATCCATAGTGGACAAAGAACAAGAGGTCAAAAAAAGGTGTTTGATGATGGCAGTGTTTTGACTGTAATTTTGTACACATCCTAGAGCTCTTCAGGAAACACCAACATTTTAAGGAGGTTTTAATACCTATACGGTTTCATCTAAATAACCACTATAGGGGCATTTTTCAGTACAAGAGTCGTGCCTCACCTTGAACCGACAGAAAGGGTTCTCCTGGGTGAAGTCCACCGGTGGGATGTTGTTGTTGAAGTAGCCCTTACCCGTGCCCCAGAAGGCCTGCAGCTGGTTCCACTTGGCCAGGATGGCGTCGCGCTCGTCGTTCAGCAGCGTGGGCGCAGAAAGAGCGCTGGCCGTATTGATGAGCTGATTGGACTGTGTAGGGGCTTGGGCCTGCTGACCAAACAGACCTCCTATAGCAACAAAAAAAACCCAAAACAAAACAAACAAAAAAAAAACCACCACCACAACAATAACAATTTAAAAAAAACACCAGCAATCTTACACAAATATTGTGGTCAGTGTGCTAAAAATATTGTTTTTAAACACTTTTAACAGTTTATTACAATATACAGCATGTTTAAAGGTGATATTTGTGTTTTATTTGTCAAGATTAGATTTTTAAATAAGGTTAAACGAGCTCAAGTTTAATGATTCCTTCCCATGTTTATGAAGCCCCGCCCCCAGGATCTACAGTAGCCAATAGAATCTCTATAACAAGGATTCCAGATGGGACAGGTTTTTATACACTTTTGTAAATTTCACGACTTAATTCCCTGTTGTTGTTTTTTGTTGTTGTTGTTTTTTCTTTAAATCTTCCAGGGTATTACTACTTAAGTAAGGAATTTTAATAAATTTATTATTGCACCGTTACGATGAAATGCATCATTCAGAATAACATCATTCACATTTACAGCATTTAGCAGACGTTCGTATCCAGAGCGACTTACAAAAGTCATGCTTAGTCATTAACTTGGAGTATCCAAAGCTAAATCTGTTAAACCTGAATTCAGGCTACTTTGAGCTATGATAATGCTAGAATTTAGTCATACACTACCTACTAAAATTACAGGCAAGGTTAAGTCCTATAACTCAAACTACCGGTACACAAAAACCAGTGAAGATCACCGTCTGAAACAACGTTTAATGAGGGAAAAAAAGATATTTAGAAATGTACTGTAATTAAATAAACGTCACTTGTTGAACACGAGATGCTAATCCAAATGTTTGGAACAAACCACTATGTGTTGAGCTGTGACTGGAAAATAATCCACACAAGAAGGTGTCATGAAGTGAAGGTTATCGTTAACACTCAGAGGTCGATTGTTTTTCTATGACGGCACATCCCGTAAATAGTGTTTAATTCCTTTTATATGACAGGGATTTTCCCGGCGGTTTTACAATTTTACATTTATTAAGAAAAGGGATTCATACAGTTCCTACAAACTTTCTGTTTGTTTATGGTTTTAAACGTTCACAAAACAACAACGTTCACGTCTTCACTTTCTTTCATCCGGCTGTAAACAATGGAGACACCTTCCATAAATGATCACTAAACTTCCTACTAACATATTATACATATTCTCAATTATGACCTCTGCTCATCGTTCGCCTTAGATTACGTAGAGACTGCAAAACACAAAAAAGATCTGTTGCTATAGAAACAATAACGTATTAAAAAAAACAAGCGCATCACTATATAAATCTGCAAGCTGCAACTGGACCAAGAAATGAATCAACACCTTCTGACCAATCAGAGTCAAGAATCATCCTGGGACTCTTACCTTGCTGCTGCTGTGTGGACTGAAGGTTGAAGCCCCCAAAGCCGAGGCCTCCGCCACCCAACCCGGATCCGAACCCCGTCCCGGTACCCGTCCCTGTTCCCAGACCGGATGAAAACCCGAAGCCTTTGTTCTGTGTGTTTGCGAACAAACCACCACCTGGCGACAAGACAGCATGACTATATAACATCTGTCCGTCCGGTAAAAACGGTGCTTATTAGGGCTTACCGAAGGGCTCGTCACCTGTATTGGCGGGGTTGGAGAAGCTGAAGGTGGAGCCGGCTGAAGCCGAGGTGGTAGTGGTGCCAAATCCTCCGAAGGCACCTGAATGAAACGAGACCATCAGTGAAAGTGATTGAACCATCAAACCAAAGTCACAATGGAGATGAAAACCGAGATGGGACAAAAACCAGACGTTTTCGTTATTAAGATGTATTATGGACGCTGATGAGTGTGGAAAAACAAGCATAAAGCTCTAACATCACAAGATCTTTATCAGAGCTGGGCGATATGACGATATGATATCAATATCACAATACAATCAATCAAATCAAAAGAATAAAAAAAGAAGTCAATGTTAAACGTTTAATTTCATAGATATTACAGTAAAGTAGTAGTGAACTCCCAAGACTGAGCGATATCCTGAGACAATAAAAAGTCATAATTACACCAGAATACGCTTTACTCAGATATTATCAACAACACCGAACGTTCAGCTAACATCACTCTATGCTTTTCCTAGGGTACATTTTACAAGAACCTTCTCCCAATGTTTAGAAAACATTACAATGCACCAAAACGTTCTCCAAACATTTCATGAAATAAAAACTCCATAGTTACAGGAATGTTCGTAACTGTAACGTCTAGACAACCTACCTGAAACGTTGTCGTATGGTTTCCCAAAGGTTTCTTTAATGCAATGCTTTAAAAATGTAATGAGTTAAAATACGGCCAAACGGGAACGTTCTCCAAAGGTTCCCATGTAACAAATATTAGAAGAACTTTCCAGAAACCAAAACATGCACTGAAAAACTTCCTGGCAAACCACAGGACAGCCAAACAAAAATTCCAGGGACACTCCTGTAACCAAAAAATAACGTTCCTGGAACGTTCTGGGAAGCGGAAAATTAGTTAATTGGGTTATTTTTTGTGATTTGATAATACTGAAATTTTTAAAGAATTAAAATGTATTTATTTATTAATTTTTATCACACCTTGCAGACATTAAATAATATTTATTACTTCTCTTCAGTGCAATGTATTTTCTAAACACTTAATAATACCCATTTTTCCTTCTTGTCTTCAAGTATTGTGTACAGAAAACGTTTACAAGTATTGTGATACGATGTTTTTGGTCATATCGCCCCACCCTTAATCCTCACGAGGACCAGAAAGGTGCTCATTTAAAAGTAGTGCAATCCTCCTGAATCTATTTCTACCAATGATACAAAGCTTTGGGCTGGTTGTAATGTTTAACCTAAACACTATCGGCTTTTTTAGCTTCAGAAAGCATGTAGTGCAAGCAAGCAAACACACTGCTGCAGACTCATGATGATGATGATGATGATGATGATGAAAATAACATTTATGGTTGGGGAAAAGGCGTCTACCTGCACCGCCGAGGTTATTTCCAAAATTAAATACAGTGGCGGTGGTGGGAGGAGCCCCGAAGCCCCCCACGTTAAAGCTAACTGCCGCTGGGTTAGTGTTTAACCCGAACCCCCCGAAACTAAAACCCGCAGCGGTGGTGCTCACAGGCCCCAAACCCCCAAATCCTGACCACACGGAAAGCCATGAGGAGAAAGAGACAGACAGAGAGAAAGAAATAAGAGAAGAAAAGCCATGTCAGTCACAAGATTGGGAGAATGTAGTACACTAAAGACTTACGTACAGTATATAAAAGTATGTCGAGAAAAGCTACGTGTGTGTGTGAGGCGTTAAAATGCTTAAGAAACAAGAAAGCATGACTGATCACATACAGCACATCACAGCATTGCTACAGAAATAATAATTAATGAATAACTGATTTATTTATTATTGTTTATTTAAAGAAGGGAACTCGTCAGGACGGGGGCGTTTACACTTTCTCTGTAACTCTGTGACGAGCTACAGCTTTTAAAAATGACTCTTATTAATTAAAAAAGAGAAAAGAAATAGACAGGTTGGTAAGGGAACAATAAGGTCATTCATAATGGAAACTAAAATTTAAATGAAAAAATTGTGACTGAAAAGACGCCCTTTTTAATTTATGAATCATAAACAATTTAGCTTGTTTGTCTGTATAAAACTAACTAAATCATAATGGCTAATAATGTTTAATGTTGTAAACAAAATGTGCTACAGGTTCACAATATCACAAAAATGATTAAATAAATTATCTTCCCTTTCTTTCTTTTTTGTCTTTCCTTCCATACTATCATTCCTTTCATTTCTTTCCTTCCTTCCCTTCTTCATTATCTTTCTGTCTGTCCTTCCATCCATCCATTCATCCCTTCCTAACTCACTGTCTTCCATTTCTTTCTTTTGTCTTTCCTTCCTTCCTTCCTTTTTCATAATGCCTTTCCTTTCCTTTCAATTCTTTCCTTCCTTCCCTTCTTCATTATCTTACTGTCTGTCCTTCTGTCCATCCATTCATCCCTCTGAATGACTCATTGTCTTCCTTCTTTCTTTCTTTTTTGTCTTTCCTTCCATTTCCTGTCCTTCCCTTCTTACATCCCTTTCTTACACACTGTTGACTATTTCCTTATTTACTTCCTTCATCATACTGTCTTTCCTTTCATTTCATTCCCTCCTTCCCATCGTTCATTATATTACCATCTGGTCTTCTACAGGTTTACAACATCAGAAAAAAATGATTAAATCAATTTTTCCAAAAATCTGAATATGAAACGACTTCTGTAGCAGCATCCGAGGCCTCGTTTTAACCTGAAATCGAGCTCCAAAGTCGGCTAAAATGACCGTCCAACTATTCTGCCTCTTTTTCTCTGTAGCTTGTCGTGGGTTTAGTTCAAACTCCGAGTTTGTTAAGCCTGAGGAGAGGGAACCTCTGGGTTTTTTCCATTCTAGAAAGAAAGGTAATTCAAACCCTGGGTCGGTTGCCATGGTAACCGACTCTGTGAATCTACCGACTTAACCTGCTCGCTGGCAGGTTTTCTTTAACAAACCCCGAGTTTTTCATCCAATCCTTAATTTTAGTGTAGAGTCTATACAAATGTTCACTAAGGATAAAAGCATTTCCTAAGTCAGCTGGAAATAATTCAGCAGGTTCAACAGGTCCAGGATTTATTGAGTCTAATGTGTCCAGTCTCACAACATTAACACCACCTAATCTACATCGTATCGTGCACTTGGCTTTTCTTTTAACCGTCGTTTGAAGTGAAATGAACACACCTGTGTTGGTGGAGCCGAACCCGAATCCCGTAGAGGCCGCCGTCGTCGTCGCCGCCCCGAATGCCGGAGCCGGGAAACCTGGAAAGACCAGGACAGTTATTAACGCCGATCTGATGTGTGATAATAAAGACTTAAAAATGCCTTCAATCCTGGAAATCAAAGGAAAGAAAGAAATGAAGAGAGACAGAAGTTTGGGCAAACAGCAGGTTTATGAGGATGAGTGGATGATGAAGGTTTCCATGCGGCGGTTAACTGGACCTGTAAGCATGGACAGATGGACTTACTACCAAATCCGGATGAGGCGGTACTGGTGGTACTGGTACCAAAGCCGAAAGCTGTGGACGCTGTCGTTTTGGCACCGAATGAACCGAATGAAAAGCCAGACGAGCCTTCATCGACAACAGACAAGACATCAGAGACAGATGTGAGGAGGATGAAGATGAGGGTTTTCCAGAAATTCATTTACCATACTGAGCTCTCTCTCTCTCTCTCTCTCTCTCTCTCACACACACACACACACACACACACACACTCGCTATCTCTCTCTCTCTCTCTCTCACACACACACACACACACACACACTGTGTTAAGTGGATTAGTTTGATACATGTGGAAGTCAGAACTCCAGGAGATGATTTAGAGGAACTTTAACACGGCTCTGTTTTTCTTTCTTTCCTTCTTCCTTACTTGTCTTTCTTTTTCATCTGTCCTTCCTTTCACTGCCTGTCCTTCTTTCCTTACACCCGTTTCTTATACTGTCTACACTTTCCTTCTTTCATTCATTGGTCTTTCCTTCCTTATTTACTTCCTTTCTCATACTGTCTTTCTTTTCATTTCTTTCCTTCCTTCCCTTCTTCATTATTTTACTGTCTGTCCCTCAGTCCATCCATTCATCCCTTCCTTTTTCCTTTTTTTTGTCTTTTCCTCCTTCCGTCCCTCATTTTTCATACTGCCATTACTTCTTACTTCTGCCATTAAGACTTACTGTCTTACTTCTTACATCCCTTTCTTACACACTCTCTACTATTTCCTTATTTACTTCCTTCATCATACTGTCTTTCCTTTTACTTCATTCCCTCTTTCCCATTATTCATTATATTACCATCTGTCCTTCCTTTCCTACACGTTGTCTTCCCTTTCTTTCTTTTTTTGTCTTTCCTTCTGTCATACTGCCTTCATTTACATGTCTTGTCCTTCCTTCCTTACACACTGTCTACTCCTTCTTTCGTTTTCTTTCTTTCTTTGTTCTTTCCTTCCTGATTTACTTCCTTTTTCATACCGTCTTTCCTTTCATTTCTTCCCTTTTTCATTATCTTACTGTCTGTCCTTCTGCACTCAGTCTTGCCTTTCTTTCTCTTCTGTCTTTCCTTCCTTCCTTTCGTACTACCTTTCCTTCCATTTCTTGTCCTTCCTTCCTTACACACTGTCTACTCTCTTTCTTTCTTCGGTCTTTCCTTTAATTTCTTTCCTTCCTTCCGTTCTTCATTATCTTACTGTCTGTTCTTCCATCCATCCCTTCCTAACTCACTGTCTTCCCTTTTTTCATTTTTGTCTTTCCTTCCTCCCTTCCTTCGTACTGCCTTTCCTTACATTTCATTCCCTACTTCCCATCATTCATTATATTACCATCTGTCCTTCCTTTCCTACACGTTGTCTTCCCTTTCTTTCTTGTTTTGTCCTTCCTTCCTTACACACTGTCTACTCTTTCTTTCGTTTGTTCTTTCTTTTTCTTTCTTTCTTTGGTCTTTCCTTCCTTATTTACTTCCTTTTTCATACTATCTTTCCATTAATTTCTTTCTTTTCTTCCCTTCTTCATTATCTTACTGTCTGTCCTTCTGCACTCAGTCTTGCCTTTCTTTCTCTTCTGTCTTTCCTTCCTTCCTTCCTTACATACTGTCTACTCTCTTTCTTTCTTTCTTCGGTCTTTCCTTCCTTCCCTTCTTCATTATCTTACTGTCTGTTCTTCCGTCCATCCATTCATCCCTTCCTAACTCACTCTCTTCCCTTTTTTCATTTTTGTCTTTCCATCCTCCATTCCTTCATACTGCCTTTCCTTATATTTCTTGTCCTTCCTTCCTTACATACGGTCTACTCTTTCTTTTTTAGGTCTTTCGTTCCTTGTTTACTTCCTCTTTCATACTAGCTTTCCTTTAGTTTCTTTCTTTCCTTCCCTTCTTCATTATCTTACTGTCTGTTCTTCCGTCCATCCATTCGTCCATTCCTAACTCATTGTCTTCCCTTTCTTTCTTTTTTGTCTTTTCTACCTTCCTTCCTTTTTACATGGACTTTCCTTCCTTTTTTTTCTTACGTCCCTTTCTTACACACTGCCTACCATTTCTTTATTTGCCTTCTTTTCCTACTGTCTTTCCATTCATTTCTTTCTTTCCTTCCCTTCTTCATTATCTTCCTGTCTTCCCTTTCTTCCTCTTCTGTCTTTCCTTCCTTCTTTTTTTCGTACTGACTTTCCTTACATGTCTTGTCCTTCCTTCCTTACACACAGTCTACTCTCTTTGTTTCTTTGGTCTTTCCTTCCTTCCTTCCCTTCTTCATTTCTGCACTCTCCAGCCTTCCTTTCCTACACATTGTCTTCCCTTTCTGTCTTACATTTCCCATCCTTCCTACATCACACCTCTTCCCTTTCATCTTTCCTTCCTTCCTCCCTTTTGTACCACCTTTCCTTTCCTCATTATTTTACCATCTGTCTTTCCTTTCTTTCCTTCCTCAGGACAAACCCAGTGATGTTTTGAGCAGATGTTAACATCTGTCCTGTCCTTCACACGGCTCCCCTCTTCTACAACACACTTCTCTTTTACTCCATTCTGCTTTATTCTACTCTCCTCTTTGATTAGTTTTCTCTTCTTCACACTTATAGACTTTAATACTTAATGTTTCTGCAGCTTATGACACCCTGCAGCTTAGCAGTAACCGTTAGCCGTTAGCTTAGCTGACGTTACTTCCGCCATGCTAACTAACGACATCAGCTAGCTTAAAACACACAGTCAGTACGTATTACACTGTACCAGACTTCCCATTTAAAACCCCCAATATACAAACAATTACTTTTAATTTACGATACCATAATTTTATCTTTCTGCGACGTAAATTAAAGAACTTACTCCCGGCCCCCGAGGTCCCGCCGCCGAAGTTGAACGCCATGTTTCCTCTTCCGCCTTGCTGATGTGTCCGGGCGGAAACTGACCCCGGAAAACAAACGTTCCGCCTTTCCACACTGAAGTTTACTAACAAAACAATTTAATAAATCTAATGTTTATCAATAGAAAAAAGGTCTGTTATTACCTTACATGGGCAAATTGAACCCTTTTTTAACATGTACCCATTAAACATAACACAAGAAAGTGATATACAGGGTCCAAGAAGCTTAAACTGTCATTTTTCTAACTTTATTATAATGGAGGATATTACAACCATGTCATTATTAAGTTTATTATGTTTATTATTTAGTCGTTATAATTATTTATTTGTCTGACTGGTCACATGACATGAACAGGTTCAATTAAAATTTTTTAAAAATCTTTAATAATTAATTTTAATAATTAAACATAATAATAATCAGCTATAAATTATGTCAGTTTGAACCTAATGGGTTGTCGAATAGGAATATTTTGGCATTTAAAAGCTTCTTGCTGGTAACAAAAAACATTTCTGTACACATTTAAGTAACGTTTTAATATTTATACTAATCCAACATTAATCCAAAGAGTTCATAATTTAGATAATTTTGCTCCTTCCTTAATATCTGAAAACTGAAAATGTGTTATTCCAATTTCTTAATCTTTCCCTCAAAATACATAGATAAATAAATAAGAAAATTAATCGGACAAGACCAGGAGTTCATACTAATGGTTTAATGTTGTAACAAATGCAACATATTAAATGTACAATGAACACAGCAATATGTATTTAGAGACGTAAAGGTGGTGGTTCTTGGTGGAAGCTTGAAAAAACACTTTTCAGACACGTCCTGGAAGTAATCCACTGTCCTTTCCCATAAACCCCACTTTCTAGGGCTGAACAATAAACCTAGGTTAAACGAGAGGACAAAACAAAAGGTGACACGGGGCAAGCGCTTCATCGGAGGCCTTTGCGTTTCTGCAGCGTCCTCTTCTTCAGCTCGGTCAGCTTCTTCTTCTTCTTCTTCTTGCTCGGCCCTGGCTCCGGAGCCTCGAGCTGCACCTGGACTGGTTTCTCTTCCGCCGGCGTGACAAACACGTCATCTGTCACGTCTTTGGTCAGCACCTCCTTGGCCTCGTTCCTCTTCTCCAGATGGATCTGCTTGACCATCTGCTTCTCTTTCTGTTTAGCAGACATGCTGAGCCGGACCATGCGGCGATACTGCGGAGAAAGACAAGGAGAAGAAATGGATTCAGAGGGATTTCATACAAACAACTGGGAAGATTTATGGACAAAAAAAAAAAACATACACAAAAGGTATAAACGAATAGGTGTAAAAAAAACTCAAAGGGTTTTATTTCTCAGTTAGGTCTCGGTTTTAAATAAAACATTTACAAACACAGCTCACACTCTGAGGAGCACTTTTGCTTCTACTCTTAAAGTTCTACTCTTACAGTACAGCAGAGCTCAGAGTCGCTTACCGCGTTGGGAGACTGGAAATGAGGGTTTTCGTAAAGCGTCGGTCCGCCGAAGCTGCCCTGGAAAATTTTTATCAGATTGAGAACAAAGCGAGGTCCGATTTCTACGAGAGACGCGTCCTCCTCGATAATCTGGGAGAGGCATAGACATCAAAACACACATAAAGAAGAGAAACTGTTTCAGAATGAAGTGCTGAAAAACAGAAATCTTCTTTGTTCAGACACCCCCCCCCATACACACTCCCAAACCCATATACACACACACACAACCATACAGACCCACAAACACACACACACACACACACACACACACACACACCCAGCTAAGCTTCGAAGTGTCTCATAGTTGTGGTTAAAATAACTAATTTTTTAAAAGGTGACGTCGTTCACCTGATAATTTCGGAACCATATTCTGTTGTCGGCGATGGTGAAGGTGAACACGTGGTCCACAAACGGCTGGCTCTTGGGGTGATACTGAGGGGTCGAGAACGTCTGCCAAACCGGAGAACGGGAGCATGTTAATGATCATGATACGAGGGTCATGTTAAAGTGCATGAAGTACAGTGCGGGGCGGGGCGGGGCAGGGCAGACGTACCTGGGTGAAGAGTTCCTTCAGCAGGGCGTAGTGAGGCTCCTTATCAAATTTCTGTCAAGACAAACAGACAGCATGAGCAGAACGTTCACAAGCAGAACGGTCTCGAGTTCATGAACAAAAAGCGACTAAGAGAATCGTGTCTTTCTTACAGGATCGAACGAGAGCAGCGGTCTGGATCCTTTCAGGCAATTCCCGGTCATTTTCAGCTCAGCGAGTGTGTGCACTAAAAGGAAAGATAGGAAGATAATGAAAAAAAACGTGAAGCCAAGGAACCTCATCTTTCCGACCCACAGGAAAACGCTATCCAACCTCTTCCATATACATGATCTTATAACCAGACACTAGTGTCTCTGTGATTGACAGTCAGAGTAAGCCCCGCCCAACCAGATGCTATAGCCATTTTTTTTTTTGCTCTCTTGGACTCCCGGCATCTCTGTGATCTTAACTTTCCTGTTGCAGCCAACGAATCCATTCTACATAAAGTGTGTGTGAGAACGCTGAAATAAAAATCAATCGTGAACTTTCACACTAAATACGTGTAAACTCACGGTTCTGAACCAGGAACTTGGCAGAAGGTCCATGAGGAACATTCGAGATCCTGTAAAGGAGATTTAAAAGAAAGAAGAGCGTCAGGAATTGTGACTGGATTACAACCCCATTCATTTCCTACGGGAAATTTTGATTTTTAAAACTCAAATTTATTAAAAACGATAAATCGGATCGACTCCAGAAATACACAGCACACCACACAGCACCATTGTCTACGCAACGGTGTTTGAACCGTGTCTGTACTTTAAGCAGTTTGGGCTGTATTAATCGCAGAAATGTGTAGAAGAATAATAATAAGGGGAATATTAAAGCGCATAAGAATATAGTGCTTTTCAAGCACCATAACTGTATCATATATCATCATGTAGAAGCCTTATACGGCATTACACATTACGTTAATCACCCGGTGAGCTAGCTAATGAATTTATGATTGTTCTACACCCCTGATTTTATAAATCTATTAAAAATCTAATCGTGTTGACATTTTCATATCAGGAGTCTGGACTTCCTGTTTTTTGACATTTTGTTGTTGTATTCTTCGGGGAGGTTTGTGCAGATATTCACATTAAGAATCAAGCTTTTAGTCAGAATTTCACCGAATCCCAGCAAACACCTGCAATCAGCACCAAATCCTGAAATCCCCCCGACGTGTTCCAGACTCGACACTCACCACATGTACAGATCTTTCTTCTTCTTCGCTTCAAAGAAGATGCACTTGTTGCAGTTTTTGATCTCGCACACCTGCAGAACGGAGATAAGCACAGAAAGTGTAAAGCGCCCGGAAATGACCGACGTGCAGAAAGAAGACGTGTGCTAGGATGTAAGGAAATGCAGAAAGGCGTAAATTCTTACCTCGTTCACGACAAACAGCTTGTCTTTTCTGTCCATTTTGGTGTCTGGAGAAGAAGAAAAAAACAAGTCAAAGAAGTACTCTTTTTGATCGAGTTTGTTCTGATTCTGCTGTAAAAATCACCTTAAGAAAGCATCACGACACCATTAACGATGAACGATGATTCGTGCTCGTCAGAAAACACACCCGCGTACAAACGGCAATAAAAAAACAGCTTAAAACACGTCTTTAACTGTAGCTTTTCTATCACTTTGTATTTGGTGTTATCGTTTGACGAGCATTATTTTTATTATAGTGCTTGAAAAGCACTATACTTATTATTATTATTATTATAATTATAATTATTCCGTTTTTTCTTCAACACAAATCCGCAAAAAATACAGTCCAAACCGCTTAACATACAGACACGGTTCAAACACCGCTGCCTAGATAATCACGCTGTGTGGTGTGCTATCTAGGTTTGGAGTCAACGTGATTTATACTTTTTAATAAATTCAATTTTAAAAAATAAAAATTTCCAATAGAAATGAATGGGGAATTTATTTAAACTGCTGTAATTCTATCAATTTTCAAGACACAGCCACAGAAATCGGCATGCTCGGACCCGGGGCCACCCTGACCCGCCTCGTTAAATTACAAATAGATGGCACTCATCCTTCTCTCTCCATCATTCTTCTATCTATTTCACTCCTTTATTTCTTATGGGAAAAGTCAGTGGTGATGTAACACTACACTAACTTACACTGAGAAAAAAAACAACCCCTAAATTTTCACCAATCGTTCTTGTTGTCATTTATTATTTATTATTAATTTTAGACATATTTATTTATGAATTTACTTAGAAATTTATTTTCTACATTTTCATTTTCATTAAAAGCTTCATTTTAATATATAATAACAATCATCATCATAACAGTATATGAATTAATACATTAAAGGTGCAACATACATAAATATATATTTTTTTCTAGACACTCGTTAAGTGCTAGAACATTCGCATTAAACAAAATGTAAAATGATGTAGATAACCGGTACAAATCTTTTGACATTTGCAGTAGGGTTTTCATGATCTGTCCTATTCTTATTACTAATATTAATTTTAAAAAGCTCTGGTACATACACACCCTAATACGGAGGCTGTGTTAGATGTTCAGGATCCATGTTTATAGTCACCTGCTTTGGCGTGAGGCATCATGGTCTTGAGATCCTGCATCAGATGCCGTGTCCTGAAGTTGATGCCTCGAGAAGAGAAAACTAAAACCCGTTCCTTGTTCTTCCACTTGCCCTGAGAGGGAAAAACATCAGCAACCAATCAGTTGATGCTTGCATTCGTGTCTTTTTTCCACCAAATACTTTTGTTTAATATCTACAAAAATAATATTTAATCCAAAATCAGATGCTTTCACTCAGAGAGTGTAATTACTATAATTAATAAGGTTATTATACCATTACATTAGGGGTTTTTGATCAGAGTTTGACTGTAATAATCTGTTATAATGCTCCACACTGGATAGTAATCATGGCAAGAATGTAGAGCTTATTGTAAATACACAATCAGGAGAGTTTCCATGACACACAGTGGTAAAGATGTGTTTCTACATAACTAAATCAGCATCTGATACCTCTCATACAACCTCAGAAACCTATTAGGTTACTTGCAAGGTTTATTTGTTATTATTATTATTATTATTATTATTATTATTATTACTGCAGATTTTAATGCACTGGAGTTATGTTCTTGCTGCCCAGACTGCTACACACTGTAACTGACTGAAGTCAGAAAACAGTTCATTTAGCTTTAGAGATTAATAAACTCTCACCAGAGAGACCGGAGGCGGAACCGTGATCTCTTTACTTGGCCCCTGGTCCGCAGCATTTTTCTCTTTTTCTCCATTTTCTACAAATTTGACTTTCTTTTTCGGTGTAGCTTCTGCTCCTCCACGTTTTCTCTTGGCCGCCGCCATCTTGACTAAACGCACCACGTGATCTTGCTTCCGGCGGAAGCAGGAAGTAAAGACACCAAAACAATCCGGAGCGCCGCACAGCCCACAGTGATGGACTTTCCCCAAAATAAACTTTTACATCATTTCCGCTCTTTAAAATGCTCGTGTGTATTTTTTTATACAGAAAATTGTCTTGGAAATTAACTTTATCTATTTATCTATCTATCTGTCT
>JAOVVH010000026.1:7099536-7109735 GCA_028566435.1 Scorpiodoras heckelii | reverse complement strand
CAGCGAGTCTTTACATGTGTCTAAGACTTCTGTATCGTACTGTACAGTAATTAGCTGTAAGTTTTACTGAGTGTCTTTACTTGGAGAATCTGCCACGGCTCTTCTGGAGACTTTGACTGTCACACTTACTTCTTTATGTCTTCATTATGTTGTTCGTCTGAAAAATGATCTGTTATGTAATGTGTTGTTTTCGTTACTGACATACAGACATTTTTGTGTAACATTTCATTTTTTAGTCGGAAAAATAACATCTTTTTACAAAATAAAAATAACATCTTTTTGTACTGACCCGATAATGCATTAATACCTAAAGTTTTACCTAAAAACAATGGAGTGTCTAAGACTTTTCTGCACAGTACTGTATACATATATAATAAGTGTGTTTGAACGCAACCCACAACACTGAGACGTCAGAGAGGTTCAGACCTTGTTGCGCATTTCCTGGACCTCTTTAGGATTCGTGTTGAGAGGAACGAACTGATTGGCCACAGCAGCCTGTCGAATGCTCTCCTCCTTCGTCCACTGAAATCATCAAAGCAAAGATTCAAACATACGGCAAATAAACCGGCACGTGGAACACAACTAAGAAAAAACAAACAAACAAACAAACAAACACCAAAAGTAATATATATCTGTATATACAAGCTTAACAGAATATCATCTCATGCTTTTAAACTTAGAAGAAAAAGAAATCAATAAAAATCAACTGACAAGTGTCAGGAAAGCAGTGAACCAATGATGATGCTGAGAATTGGTCTGGAATATTTTGGTCCGTCTTCTTTATATACGATGAACTTCGAGGATTAAATCCTAACGATGTTTTAGGTTTAAAATCAGAAAATGCTGAACGACGAATATGAAATCATGCACTTAAGATCCAGGAAGTTAAAATTTACACTGGACTTTATTTATTTATACTGTTAACTATTTAGTATTTCATCCAAAGGGAATCCATGTACGCTTTCAGTGAACAATTTCACCCAAATATCTCATCATGTTTAAGATAAGACGGTATTAGGATATCGGGTAAGTAATACAGGTAAAGCAGGTAAAGTACTCTGAGAGCGATGATAGGATCTCCGTGGACGGAGAATAAAATAAAAATGTACAAATATTTTAACATTTTAACTTTGAAGAGACTGAAAAATGTACTCCTCTCTGGAATTGCTAGTCCTAATAACCAGTGAGCACGAATGACTCATTTAAGGCTGAACGACTTGGTAAAGGTGTCCAGATGTGCTTCATGTCCATCGTCATTCCCATCATCATTGATGCTCGTGCTGCAGGATTTACCGTACAAAAATACAAGTGAAAACTCCTAAAGAAAAGGAAATGAAGAACGGAAGAGAAGAAAGTAGGAGAGAAACAGAGAGCAGTAGGGGATGAGAGGTCGTGAGGAGCAGCAGGTGTGTTTTGCGGCGGGGGGAGAGTGACGCAGAAGCGTGGTGTGTGTGTGGGGTTTTAAGCAGCAACGGTGAGGCAACTGTAGGCAGTGAGTGTTTTCTCAAGGTGAACATCCAACACACACACACACACACACACACACACACACACACACACACAGGATGGAGTTACGCCCCGTAATGTACAATACAGTTCACCTAAAACAAATATTCAGGTTTTTACATATCTATCAAATGTGCATCATAAATCAGTCCAAATCTTAAATCAGCTCTATTCTGAATGATTAAACCAGTGACTTTATAGCACTGCACTTACACACACACTACATATTCAGACTCACAAGCTTCAAATAACATCCTGATTAAGACGGTTAATGCGCCATGAGAACCCAGAGAGGCCATGCGTTCCTACCTGCTTGTTATCTTGAGACTTATTTCTGTGATCTTGAGATGATAAAAGTTTCAGGAGATAACAAGCTGAATAATTTGGCATGAAGGTACGATCTGGTCGAAACGCAGTTCTCTTGATTTCTCTAATCTGATTGGTCATAAGGCGATTTCCATTTTCTATGACGGCAGCTGTGATGGTAGCTCCAGCAGGTTTTTATTACTATCCTCAGCTAATCATTAATTATCATTTCTTTAGAAGTGCACTGTAAGGTGATGTGCATATAATGTAAGGAGTCTCCAGTATGAGTAAAGAATAAGAAGATTAAACTTTTTTCCCTCTCCTTAGGAAAGTTTTCGACAGACTTGCACATAATTTCTTTTTACTCATTAAAAAATACTGCGTTGACAAAACTGCTGAGAAATACATCACTCTGGAACATGCCGTTTTAGGAAAACAATCAATTATAACAGTAATTCATTACAACACACACTGTTTGCCAGGTGTAATTCCTTAATCAGTGCTTGTTCCAATGCGTCTCTTAATCACCTAATAGTGGAATAAAAAAATTAAAATCTAAAAAAATATTCTTCTTAGTCAGAAAGTCTGGTTTTAATTTTAATGACCAAGAAACTACAAAAAAAGCCTCGAAATATTATAGTATTATAATATTCTTAAAATATTCTTCTGCTGTTAATTTAATGCACAAGAAACTACCAAAAAGAAAACCCTCGAAACATCATTAGAAGTTTGTCTTCTTTACAAAACCAAGTCTGTGAATATATACATTAGTAAAAAATGTGACTTTTACACTATTATATCAGATCTGACCCAATCAGAATCCAATTCTGATTTAAAATCACGGTTTTACGTTTAGAGGAAGTTTAAGAAGCAAAGATATCAAGTTACTTGAATTAACAAGTATTTTTAATAGTGCTGTCACGAGATAAATTTTTTAAATCACGCGTTAATCGCGGTTTTGACGCACATTGTGATTTGTGTTGTACATGATGCAGGTCGGCATCGTAGGACCATTGAAAATGTTGCTGCCGTTTATCTCTGGTCTATTTTAAGAGAAACGACTGTTGAATGTTTAATTTAAAGTGGCTATATCACTTCACCGGAAGTTCTGTTGTGCTGCTGCTACATGATTGGCTGATTCGATTTTACCTCAGAGTCCCGCCCCCGCAATGGAAGGGAAGGAGTTTGTGTATGTGTTATGCGGATCCGTCGCCTTTGTCCTCTCCGTCCCTCATTAAACTGATGTACATACATACAAAAATATAACAACCCAAAAAGAGCTACAACTTCTTCGTTCTCCATTGTTCCTTTCAATCTTTAGTAATGTTTATGATCATTAACGAGGTAGATCAAAGCACTGTGCACGAGAAGAGACGACCAAAAATACATTACAAAGTTAAATTAAAATACATCACCCACAGTTCAGATTCGTTTCATCACATTTACTTAAAAGGTGCCTACAGCGTACACAATGAGTCTGAACAGTGCTGTTTGATTCATTATGCTAAATACAGCCGAGTGCTGGAATCACGGCGCGATCCGGAGGCCGTCCGCTGTTGATGACGTTGCAGGGCGTCCAAATAGAGCCGTTTTAGTGACCGAGTTCTCTATGAAGTGCCCTTGGGATTCTGTACCCTGTGCAGTGTGTAGGGAGCAGGGATACAGATTAGGGACACTTGCTATTGGAGTGAAGCCTAAAACGAGTAACGTAACAGTCAATTAGGGAATGTTTGTGTTCACTGATGGCGCCGCTGGTTTGCGTAATTTAACTAATTTTTAATCTGCGTAAAAATGTTTAGTTCATTTTTTAAATCGCGATTAATTCTTTAACGCGTTAATATGACAGCACTATTTTTTAAATAATGAGATTACGCCTAGAAAAATTGAGGAATAGATAATTAACAAAATATTAATGAAAGTTTACATTTTATCATCTCAAGATAACGATTGCAATAAAAAATGCAATAACTTAAAAATGATGAAATCGGGTTTAATAGAATAGAAAGAAACATTACCAGCAGCAGCAGCTTGGTCTCTCTGGATTCTCAGTGTAATGAGTAGCAAATGTATGTTGCTTTAAGCTTTAGGTGGGTTAGTGATTATTTTCTTAAAGATATGTTCTTGTTTTTTTGTTTTTTTAAAGAAAAAGCAGTAATAGTTAGCATCAGGTTTGGATACGCAGGATGAATAGCTATGACTTATGACTTATTTTAGCTCGCCGAGAACCAAATGTCCGTATGGGCGTCTGAAGAAAAAAACAATAAAACAAAACAAAAAAAAAAAACAGCAGGACACATGGAATGAACATGTAAATATGAAATACTCACTGATCACGAATAGAGCCTCACAACACAACACTCGCACTCCCCCAACTAGAGATAATCGTTTGGAGAGTTAAGAACTTTCACAACGTTTCTTTTTTGCTTTTCTTTTCTTTTCTTTTTTTTTTTTTAAAGGACACTCATGCTTGGGAACAGATACGGGAATCTGTCATCAAAGTCGTAATTCGGGAAGACAAACGCAAAAAAATAAAAATGAAATAAAATCAAATAAAAGCCAAATCAAAAATAAAAAATAAAAAAAGCAAGAAGAGGAGCTAGAGTCATCAAAAAGCAAGCAATGACTCGAGGGCAGATTCAAGTCCATGTCAAAAAAAGCAGCACCTTTTAAGCCTCTTTTTTCCCCCTCCACTTTGCTACGGGTTTGAAAATGCTTTGAAATTTTGGGGGTAAATCCCAAAAACAATCCTAAGTGATTACTAAACAACTTGCCTACGGGTCTTTTGTTGTTTTATTAGAGATAACTGGACGGAAACGTTTCCAAAGACTTTTTTAAAACTGAATTTTTTAGAAGTTGTCCTTATAATGCCTTTTAAATGAAAGGCTGGAACTTGTTTTCATTACTCAACATTAAAGGTAACTATAAATGGATAAATGTACACCATATATATAATTCTTTAATCAATAAAACTCAGGGACATGCTTGTATTAGAAACTAACCCCCTTCGGGGGGGTAAGAGTGACTCTGCTTTGATTATTTTCCTGTCCCTGCATGCCCTGAAGCTGTTTATTGCGTTCTTATCTGGATGTATGTAGTTATACAGTATCACTAATCATAAAGATAGCTTCAAACACAAACACAGAAGTGCTTCTAAGTGTGCTTTTCATGATATCTAAAGCTTATTTAGTTTCTAAGCTCCTATCAGGTGACCGACACGACCCAGGATTATCGTTCAAGACTAAACACCCAGAAAAATCAGCTCCACCAAACCAAAAGAAGCGCCAACAAAAGTGAGAACTGAAAAAAAAACATAACAACAACAACAACAACAACAACAACAACAACAACAGGAAGGAAAGAAGTAGGAAAAAAAACACAAGTGTCAACATCCAGAAAAACACAACATCCAGCCACAACCAGTCCAGGCGCATGCAACAACACCCTCCTGGTTCTCCAGGAGACTACCCACGATGCATCTGTTCACTCATGCAGACACAGCATGCACTGGGCAGCTAGAGAGCACCCGGACACACCCAACACCTCAAACCCCACAGGCACGGACACTCGACAGAAAAGGTTACGCCGAAAGTTGAAAGGAAGCAAATGTTTTACAGAGAGATTAACGGACAGGTGGGACGACGGAGCTGTCGGGGTGCTAGCCAGCTGACCACGGTTCAGTAGCAGTACGGTTCTAAACTATGAACAATAAGGTAGGCACAGACCAAGCAGTTGGTTATACAGCTTGGCACGCAGACACCGGACGAGAGAGACTGCAGCAAGGGTTTGACGTGATCGTGTGTAATGTTCGTCCACACCTTAGTCTTCGCCTTGGGGCTGCCGCCGCCCTCCAGCCCCTCATCGGGGGCTTCATCCTGCCGGCCGGTGTTCAACCAGCGGGTCTTGTCGCGCTGCCCCCGCTGGAAGCTGTGCTTCAGCGGAGAGCGAGCGCCCGAGTCGCTGTCCTCCGCGTACGAGTAGCCCGTGGCGGACGGCGGGATCTCTACTTCGCTGTACTTTTTAGCTTTTTCGCGCAGAGCGGGGCAGCGGTACGGGTAGCCGGTCCTGTAGCCCTGGAAAAGGTGGGATAGACAGAATGAAGAGGGACGTTACACCTTGGTCTGGGGTCCATGCACTCTACGGGGGTTAACAGCCTTGTTCATTTGTAATTAGCCTAAACTAAGCTTTAACAAGTTCAACGTGGTTATGAATATTAAATATACACAACCCAACACAGATTCTGTGCTTCTAAGAAAACCAAAACCCTCTTCTCCAAGGTCTTACCAAATTATCCAGCATCCGCATGAGGGCTTCGAACTCCTGCTCCCCGATCTGCCACTTGGGATGCGGGCTCGTCCCATCACCAGCGGGCTCTGGGTGATGAGGACGCACTTTGTACTTCCCTGGGTCTAACATGACCAGGTTATCAGGGCCACCTGCACTCGCAAGGGTACGGACCTGCAATCAATCGATCGAGAAGGACACAAAAAAAGAAGTAAGAATGTGCACAGAACTTCGATAATGCTAGCTGGAGACTCTTGTATTGTTAGCTTGGACCATGTGGCATTCTAGCCTGGTTCTTCTGCAGTGCTAGCATGAATCTTCTGAAATACTACCACAGATCTTCTGCAATGGAAACCTGTTTCTTCTGCTCTGTTAACATGGAGCTTCTGCCATGGTAATCTGGTTCTTCTGCAGTGCTAACTGGGATCTTCTGTGGTGCTAGCATGATCTTCTGTAAGGCTACCATAAATCTTCTGCCATGGTAACCTGGTTCTTCTGCAGTGCTAGCAAGGATCTTCTGCACTGCGAGGATGGATCTTCTTCAAGGCCAGCATGGATTATCTGCCATGCTATTCTGGACCTTCTGCAATCCTAGCATAGATCTTCTGCAGTGCTAACACGATTCTTTTGCAAGGCTACCACAGATGATCTGTATGCTAGTCTGGACCTTCTGCGGTCATAGCATAGATCTTCTGCGTTGCTAGCATATATCTTCTGCAGTGCTAGCATGGATCTTCAGCATTGCTTGCATATATTTTCTGCAGTGCTAGCACGGATCTTCAGCAGTGCAAACACGGATCTTTTGCAAGGCTATCACAGATCTTCCGCCATGCCAGTCTGGACCTTCTGCAGTCCTAGCATAGATCTCCTGCAGTGCTAGATTTGCTGGATTTTCGGCAGTGCTAGCACGAATCCTCTGCAAGGCTACCATGGACCTTCTGCCATGATAATCTGGACCATGTGCAGTCCTTGCCTAGACCTTCTGCAAGGCTACCATAGATCATTTTCCATGTTAGCCTGGATCTTCTGCAGTGCTACCATGGATCTTCTATTTTGTTACAGTGGATTGCCTACCACACCCTATTACCATAAAGCTTCTGCCTTGCTAGCATGGAACTTCTGAAATACTACCACTGATCTTCTGCATTTCTAGCTTGAATCTTCTGCAATCCACACCTCAATATTCTGAAATGCTAACATCTTCAGTCCAAACTGTTCTGCATGTAATCCTAAACTCCTCCATAAACGAAACTATACACAGCGGAGACAAAGACAAAGGCGGTGATGTTACCTGAATCTCGCAGGCTGTGACCAGATTGTGGATGTAGTAAAAAGCCTCTTCTACAGTTTCCCCTACTGACACCAGTCCATGGTTCCTCAGAATCAGCACCTGAACAACACACACACACACACACAAGCTGTACCACAAGACCTATTCTATACCGCCGAAGAAGGAGCTGGGGTTACAGTACCTTGCTCTTGGGGCCGAGGTTCTTCTGTATAATGATCCTCTCCTCGTCGTCCACCAGAATGCCGTGGTAGTCGTGGTAGGCCACCTCGCCCAGAGACAGCGCTTCTGGAGAAATGGGCAGGAGGCCACACTTCATAGCTGAAACCTTGACAAGGACACACAGGCAGGGAGGAATGGGGGGTGTAATTTGAGCGTAATGCGACCAAGCCCTGCATAGCCTTTTCACACATTTCTATTAAATGGAGTCCGATGATAGATGTGTGTGTGTGTGTGTGTGTGTGTGTGTCTGTGTTACCGCTGCGCCTGCAGGAGTGTGGATGTGCACAATGCACTTGATGTCAGGTCTGGCTGCGTATATGGCAGAGTGCAGGGTGAATCCGGCCTGGTTCACACCCAGGTTAGTGCTGCCTCTGTCCACGATCTCACCCTGCAGGTTGATCTTCACCTAGAAACATCCAGCAGAACACAGAGGAACTGAGATTCCTGAACATCATCTACGACGTCTTGGCGTGACGTGAACGTGACACAAAAGTTATTGCTGCAGAGTTTATTATTCTGCAATAACAGCACGTCCTGGAGGGGCGACGGTCACCCAGTAGGTTGGGACGCAGTAGTAAGGTCCATCAGAAGGTCAGAGGTTCAAGCTCCAACTTCAAGGCTTCCACTGTTGGACCCTTGAGCAAGGCCTTCAACCTGGAGCGGTTTAATCCTCTTTCACCGTAAACTAGACGTGCACTCAGAAAGCGCAGACCTTCGCCAAGGCCACCATGCAAACCTTCTTTTTTCCTCCAGTAAGTTCACGCAAGTGTAGCAAACCTCCCTCAATTTTGCCTGGTCTTTCAAGAATACTACGTGCATCCACACCGAGACTCACATCCGCCCCAAAATTGAACGAGTTCTTCCTCCGCCCTTGCTACACCCTTCCACCAAATGTTACGACAATCGGGCGTGTAGTTTTTCCGTAATCCTGATGAAAGTCAAACCGACAAACAAACAAACACCCCCCACCCCCAATCAGAAACATAACTTACCCGGAGAAGGTAAAAATGTGCTAATCAACAATTACTGTTGTACTTTTTATCATTTTATAGTTACATTAAATGTTCTGGTGGAACATCCAAGACACATGTTCAAGTCAAAATATGGGTTTTTTTTTGTAAAAGGCAGTCGTAGAAACACAGCTACTGTAAAGCAGATTAAAAGAAGCACCATAAGTGAGGCTGAAACTGTTGAAACATCCTTTAAAACACTTTCTCCTTGGTTACAGTAGAGAGCAGCATTTAGTCACAAAGAAAGTCCACACATACGTAGAAAAAGACATGAAATCCGGGCCGACTTGCACCTTTGGGTTGTGAATACACAATTTCTATGGAAAGCATCGTCGTCATCATCATCATCATCATACAGTAATGCACAGAGATTTAAAAGAAAAATTATTCCTAGTCATCTTCTATATTTTGGGGGCGCCGTTACTGGAAAATAATCAGTGACCGAGCGGTGAGATGATGCTGAGTTACAGACGCCATCTCAACTTCGATCATTTTCCTACATTCATGTAAAGTTTGTGGAACATCCATGAAGCTAGTTACTTCCTGTTCTTACTTAAAAATAGGAGGGGGCGGGGCCTTACCAGGCTGGAGGCGGAGACTTCGCTGTACAGGAGTCCAAATGGGACGATCAGAAAGCGTTCTTGTTCAGAGTTCAGTCTGACCTGAGAGGGCACACACACACACACACACACACACACACACACAAATAATCTTGTTAACTCCCCATAATATGGAGCTAGTTTTAATGCACTTGACTTCCAGATCAGTTAAGGATGCTCAACAGTGTGTGTGTGTGTGTGTGTGTTACACACTCACAGTTAAGTGATTGTAGATAAGCTGAGACCAACCAAACAGGTCCGCTAGACGGTAAAAGGCAGCGAGTTTACAGCGCAGCAACTTCTCTCCCTTCTCATAGGCGATGGAGTCTGAGCCTCGGAGATCATTCACTGGAGTCACCATACCCAGACCTACACACACACACACTTTATAAGGATAAACACATTCTGGAACAGAAGACGGTACATGTGTCTGCATTTTCTCTGTCTCTAGACAAACGAGGTCAGAGGTCAGGGTTAAATATAAGAAGTTAGAAAGGTCAGAAGACCGAGGGTCAAGAGCTCGAAGCCAGAAATCTTCAGTAAAGTATTCCTTTCTTACTAAAATACCCCAGACTCACTGCTGTTACGTGTTTCTCTACAGATGTATTTGCACGTGTGTGTGTTAGTGTGTGTGTGTGTACTGACTCATATTAAGCGCCGCCATGCCTCCCTGCGGGGCGGCGGGGTACATGGTGGGCACGCTGGTGGTCATGAAGTCGGCGATCTGCTGCAGAGCCAGCAGGCTGGCGGGGTTCTTCCCCTTCTTCATCTGATCGTGGATCAGAGACTCCAGCTCCTCACAGAAAGCCTGCAACACAAGCACACGCCGTTCTACTCAAGTCACAGAAAGGAGTTTAGTTCCAGTATAAAGCAGACGCTGCGTGGTATAGACTCATTCGTAAAACCTGCCCCCCCACAGGACCAGCACAGATCAGGTACTATTTGGGTGGTGGATCATTCTCAGTACTGCAGTGACACTGATGTGGT
>JAOVVH010000026.1:6930166-6941776 GCA_028566435.1 Scorpiodoras heckelii | reverse complement strand
TCTGAGATTGATTTCTGTGATCCAAAGAGCTCTGAGACACAATACCATCCATGAGTTTAGTTGAAAAACAAAAAAATGTATCTTTATGACACTTAAATCTAATTTGCATAATAATTTGGAACGCGGTGTAGAAGCAAAAAATCGAACTTTTCAAAAGCCGATATCTTGTGATATAAAGGTTCAAACTTTGTGAAATTCCACACTCTGAGTCACTACCCCATTCTTTAGACATACACCAAATTTCATGGAATTTCATTGCAATTTGTTATGTTGATCAAGCTGTAAGGATTTGTAGCCTATCGACTACATCTTGGTCTGAAATGATCTGACCCTGTTGCCGTGTTCAACTGTTTATTTTAGTGCTGGAGATTTAAAAAATCTTGTAACATGAGCCAATAGACAGGTTTCTTGTTTGCAAACATCACTGAGTGCATGCACATACCAAGGGCAAAACCCCTTTAGTAGTAGTTAACCTCTGTGATCTGAAAGATGGGTTTATTCTTATAATTAATCGAAATAATAAAGTGATTGTTATGCTAGTGGACTTTACTGGTCAGCTGACTTAGCATACACCAAATTAACCTAGCACATTAGTAAGTCTGATAAATTAATAAAACAAATACTAATAAATGAAATTAGCTTTTGTAGTTCTGTATTAAAAACTAGCTTCACCATGTAATTGGGTAGTCTGATGATAAATATCAATGCCAGGTTTCTGAAGAAGCCTAAATAGTTATGGATCTAAGAAATGGGTTGAGCTTAAAGGCTTTAAAATCAGGGACAGGGGTGAACCAGGGTCAGTTTTTGTTATTAGTTTTTTTTATTATTAAACTTTAAAGCATTTAGCAGTGCTGTAATGTACCGTGATGCTGTAACTATAGTGCGCACCCTTTAATCTGCCGCTCTAAACACTTCAGCTGACCTGGGATCTGTCTGTAGAATGGTTTCCATCATGCACGGATAACAGATGGTGTTCCCTTAATCATCGCGCTACATTGAAAATACCACGAAGGACACAGGTATGTCGTGGCTCGTACAGAGACCCTGAACCTGAAGCGATGCGAGCTGTTTGTGACTCCCATTAATTAATAGCAAACCAATATTATGTAGTTTAGCTATCATTGATGTGAATCACAAACAGTGCTAAATTGCTCATTATTTTGCTAGCTAATATTAACAAACAGACTTTCGCTGCCTTTAGGTACATCAAGACCCCAATCCTCCTGTTTAATGGCCCTGATCCATGGTTTTTATCAAAAGCACGACATCCCCTTGAAAGACTAAACATTTTCCAATCATCTTTGATGCAGTTGATTCGGTTAACCACACAACAGCTCCATGTCATCTCCTTGTCGTCTCTACTAAAAAAGTGCTGCTTTGTGTCTCTTTTCTTACAAATTTAAAAGATTTTTTTTGTTAGCTATAGAACGTACACGACAATGGCACTCAATGATAGTGAAAGTTGCAAAAAAAAACTAGCATGCTAACTAATGTAAGCTATTGTCTTTATTACCATCTTTCCTCCCCCTCAAAAAAACCCCAAAAACAAACAAACAAAAAAAAAAAACCACACCACACATCTTGGTTACAGTCTCCTTTCTTTCCTTCACCTCAAGTAAAAAAAGAATGAGTTGAAAATCTGGAGCTCCTTTTACTTTTGAGTTGTAGAATTATTGGAAATAAAGCTAACTATTCATCATTAGTACAACATTTTCTGGAGGAGTTTCTCCAATAGTCCATCAGCATTCAGTCTACATCTGTACAGCTGTTCCTCACAGCCACTCGAAGAAGTCCATTTCCCTTCCTTCTCTCTCTCTCTCTCTCTCTCTCTCTCTCTCTCTCTCTCTCTCTCTCTCAGTCTAAGGATTCATTCTTCTCTCTTTCCATCTCTCTGTATGGTGAGACAAAGCCAGCTCTGTCTCTTCCCTTCACTTCAACATTAGCAGAAATATCACATAACCTTTGACCTTTAGGATAAAGAGCTCTTTATGGCTTGCCTGTTTTCAGTGGTAAAAAAATAACTAATTTATTTGCCTTCTCTCTCTCTCTCTCTCTCTCTCTATCTCTCTCTCTCTGTGCTGACCTTGAGACGACGAACGTTACTCAGTAAGAATTTCTGCAGAAATTAGTCACGTTTGATTTTTGACAGCTGATTGGAGTGGGATATTATCACACGACACTGAAACAACATTTCTGACGCTTGAACGTACGTATCAAGTCCATATCAAGCTAACTTTTACACAAATTATATGTTCTATTTAATTACAGATTTGGAAGAGCGATGTGAATGTGATTAAAAACATCCCATGGAGACGGATGACCTGGCTACACGTCCTGTCCCACGTTAAATAGGATCTTCAAAAGGATCATTGTCATCATCCTACTTTTCCAGACTTTTTTCCATCTGCTTTTGGAAGACAGGTCAACACGCAGCCTCTGATCTATAATTATGTGGCAAAACCCTGTCAGGTTCATTTCTCCTTCGTCCTCCGTTTGCGCCGCGTCAAAAGAGTCAAAGAGAGGTTCATTCAGCTTGTAATGGTTTGCACATGAATTGCATTAAATGATGAAAAATAGGTTCAGAGGAAAATCAGGAAAATTGTTTGGCTAAGAAATACCGTTTTGTACGTAAGCAATCAGGAAATAGCATAAAAAAGGACTGTTCCCAACGATGACATATTGTTTACAGAACTTCAGATGGCATTTAGGGCATTTTTTTAACCTGATTTATATCCTGATGAATATAGTTTGAATGTTGTACTACAGGGCTGTTTAATTCTCAGATCTGATTGGTCAGACGTATCCAATTCATTTTCAATAAAATCAACTCTGGTTATTACGGACAGGTTTAAATTAGTGCACTTTGTTGCGATTTAAAAAGTAATAATGTCTTCATGTTGATATTGTGAAGTTTTCTACGAGGAGATTTACGTTTTTTCAATATTAGGATTAGTGTTTTGTAGCAGTCAGTAGGTTTTCCGCTACATGAAAGTCTTCAGGACAGACGATGTTACACTTCGCAGTAACATAACAAGCTGCATGTTTTTTAATTTCTTATTATTATGACTGCCCCAGCAGGTGCTGTGCTGGCGGTCCTATAGTTTGTGTCAAAGCTTTTCTTCTTCTTCTTTTTCTTCTTCTTCTTCTTCCTCCATTTTTGTTCTACCAATATTTGGTTGAAGATATCATATACTTAGACGTCACCAGTGATACACTACATGACACTTGGTGTGTTTGTAGCTCCTCATATCTGATACAGAACATAAGGTTTGTTTCCATAGGTGTGTGCTGCCCTTCGTGCTAGCATCCCCTGAGCTGAGGTATTCTCAGAATGCTTTTTGGGAAATAGCTTGAAAACCATATTGCATAAAATGATGAAATTGTATACCAAGGTCTAGCAATTCACTAGCCAATATCTTGCAATGTGAAGGATCAAACTTCACAAAATTTCACACCCTGCATCACTACAACATTCTTTAGATGCGCACCAAATTATGTGAAATTTCATACATGGGGTGCCACAACAGACACTTTTCAATATCTCAAAGCTGCTTAAGCTACAATTTTGCAATTTGGTATGCTTATTTCAATCCATTCTTGCACTTTCTGTCACTTCACTGATATTATGAATTGCTATGTGGTATGTCTAGTTATCTTTAAAAGAAGAGAATGTTAAAAAGGTTGTTGAGGATAACAGGAACTAACTTGCTTCATGGAAGTTCCACAACACTAAATGTAATGATAAATGGACAATTAATGCTTTTATTTTAAAAGTTTTAATTGTTGGCAAATTTCTCTGTTACGCAGGAAAATCCCCAGTCTTAAATGAACACCCAGAGTGTTGATTGAACACCTTACAGTGTTTATGTAACTCCAAGTGGTGTTATTTTAACTCTGGGTGTTCATTTAAGACTGGGGATTTTACAGTATAAGAGATAAATAATCTCTTTCCGGGTGCTAACAGTAACTGTGACCTCTCTGTTCAGATTTGTTTTTTTCTAATAACAGCATAACAAATTTATGTTAGCTGACTGACTTCCTTAGATTTGACTCTAAAATTTATGGAGATTTGACGTCCCTCTAACTGTAATTTAAGCTCTAACCGCCTACAATGGAGCCAATTGGCTCTTTTTATGACCTTCTGCTTCAGGCCCTTCACCTTTCTACCTTTCTACCTCACTGATTGCACTTGTTCCCTCTTTCTCTCCCTCCCCCTCACTCACTACAGCAAACCTGAGAAGGGGGTGGGAGTTTGAATTAGGGTTGCCAGATTGTGCATTTACACTTCCATTTCATAGGTCATCATATTCAGCGTGACATTTATTTGAACAACTCAATGGACATGTACCCACATTAATTCTTGGATGCACTGATTGACTCTTTGGGATTACAAATTGTGCAGTTGAGGAACTTGAACGTTTTATTTCCTCCTCTTTTACATTTCACCCAGCCCTGAAATGTATACCTGGAGTATTCCTCATCCAGGCTCTAGTATAACATGTTTAGACATTGCAAACCTCTTATTCCTATTGGGAATGAATAGGAAACTCCTCACATCCCAAGGACTGCAAAAAAAAACCTCCATCCCTTCTTCACAACTAATGAGACGTAAATGCATCTGCAGTGAGAATGAAGACTTTCTCCAGAAAAGTAAAGAATTGTGGAGATATTTTCACAACGTTGGATTCTCCACGAATGCAATAGATCATGCCAGGATGCACTGATGTCTAAACACATTCAATTACTAGCACAGAGAGAATTCCTTTGATGCTCACTGATCATCCCACCAGTAAATAAAAGTGATGTATATTATATTAATTGCAATTGTAGTTTTTAATCTCAGGGTTATGAAGAATGGCTGAATTATTATTATTATTATTATTATTATTATTATTATTATTATTATTATTATTATTATTATTATTATTATTATTATTATTAATCTATTTTTCTATTATAGCAGCTTATTATTATATACTAGTTCTCACATTGCAATACATTGTTTTTTACTATATATAAACACAAAACATGGGGAAACTGCTAAATATTTTTTGAGAAAATGCTTCTAATTATAACCAGTTCAAACTGGGAAGCTGCCAAGCACCCAATTACCACAAGAGGGCCAATATATTACACTGATGAACCTACTTATGAACAAAAATATCTATAATGAGGCCGACACGGTGGCTCAGTGGGTAGCGCTGTCGCCTCACAGTAATAAGGTCCCGGGTTCAGTCCCCGGGTGGAGTGGTCTGGGTCCTTTCTGTGTGGAGTCTGCATGTCTTCCTTGTGTCCGCGTGGGTTTACTCTGGGTACTCTGGTTTCCTCCCACAGTTCAAAGACACTCATATTAGGTTAAATGGTGTCTCTAAAGTTCCCCTAGTGTGTGTGTATGAGTGTGTGTGCCCTACGATTGATTAGTACCCTGTCTAATGTTGATCCTGCATTGTGCCCTATGCTGCCAGGCTCCAGCTCTCCCGTGACCCTGGGGACAAGAATGAGCAGTTAAGATAATGAATGAATATAGGCCTAATGCTTAAAACCTGTTTCCATAAGGACATTTGCATAGTGCACAGAGTTGAGCACTGAAAGTTAGTGGACACTTACAATTGCTAAAATATGTTAAAAGTCATTTGAGGATGCCAATGAAAATTTTATTGGATTACCTAATCTGGACATGGGATTGGAGAAAGCCCATGTAATTGTTAGTAGTTTATTTGATGAAATCCAGAAAGGTTTACATGACATGAAAAGAAATGTGTTTGTGCCACAAACATCACTATGTTCTGTACAGAATAAAAGACAATATACGGTAGGTATTTTACCATGCATGGTTTCTAATCTGTTGATACATAACTATAATAAGGAATATGTGCATTTATTGGCTATTAATCCCTGGGGTCTGAGTGACTCCAAGATTGGGGATGCCACATTACATGTATAAATATGCATGCAATGTAAAGTTTAAAAAATGAAAACACAGGGAAAGTGTCTTTCAAATCAATCTACATGTATGGTTTATATAAACTTAAAGTATAAACTAGATTTTCATTTCCTGAAAGAAATACCTAGTGCTTGAAAAGCGCTAAAAGCATTAGCATTAGAGGGAAAGAGAAGAGTGGCTGTAAGTGTACGCTGTGAGACCAATTGGCCAATTGTGACATCATCAGTGGCAGTTATGGGTAATTGTTAATTTTTTTTAACTAAATTAAAAAAAAAAAAGATAAATCACAACAGCTCTAAAAAAATACATAGTACACCACACAGTGCAAGTATCTACGCAATGGTTTGAACTATGTCTGTATGTTAAGCGGTTTGGGCTGTATTAATCGCAGAAATGTGTGGAAGAATAAGAATAATTAAAAATGATAAATCACAGTGGCTCCAGAAATACATAGCACACCACACAGTGTGAGTATCTACTCAACGGTGTTAGAACCGTGTCTGTATGTTAAGCGATTCGGACTGTATTAATCGCAGAAATGTGTGGAAGAATAGGAATAATAATAATAAGTATGAGGGGAAAAAAATATAGTGCCTTTCACGCACTATAATAAATCCTGCAAAATCTACCGCACATATAAGCAGCATTTTGCCTGTCGTAGCCAATACACTTTGATACACCAATAAACTGTCAATATAATTTACCTGTAAATATAATTAAAACATTTTTTTGCACAAATGTGAACGTTTGTTTAACATCTCGTGCCTGATACATGCTTTTCCGTGAATCATGCTTTAAAGGTTTGAAAATCTCACATTTTCACATCTCACCTTTTACCTGAACACATATTCCTGAAACGATCATAAGAAGAAGAACATCTGTCGTGATATGGACGGATGAAGTCACTCACCGCTCACAAAGTACAAAATATTATCCAAATTATATACTAAGATGAATTATTAATGAATGAATATTAATTTTAAATCAATTTTATGTACTTATTATTGTCTCTATTCTATTAGCAAGGGTGCGAATTAACCGCTTTCCATATTAGCTAATGCTGTTGTTTAAAAAAATAAAATGACAAACTCAAAATGGTTGACTTACTGTATTTTAATGTCGAAACCTGACTGAAATGGGTTAACACAGGTTTGAATGATTAAATATATATATATTTTTTAGATTCAATGTTGAAAAATGATTAAAAACTTTTAAAAAATTATGAGAAAATTATCATTTATGTGTGATTAGTAGCTAAGGGTTAAATAATGGTTCCCAAGAAGAGGACCTCTAGCAAAATTGGAATTTGTTTGAAATTTGTGGTGATTTTTTTTTTTAATAAGATGAAGGTAGGGAGAAAAAAATTACCAAAATGAGCTACTTCTTAAAAAATTATAATATTAAAATGTTTAAACAAACAAACAAACCAACCAACCAACCATAAACGTGTTAGTTTTGTGCAAATCTGGCAACCCGGGTTTGAATCGATTCCGCCATAGTGAGTCGCTTCTCACGAACTTGTCACGTTTATTCACGTTACTGTGCGTGAGCCGTTTTAACTCGCCGGTGGAGCTCGAAAACACGTTTTCATCCCCAGGTTAGTGTCTTTAGTTAAGCTTTATTCCAGCAGCGGGTTGTACTTGGTGTAGTTTGGGGTTTTATTGGAGGAATAACTAACGCTCATGGTGTTGGACTTTGAGCTTGTGTGCACTTGTTACTGAGGTCCTCGAGCGCAGCGTGTTATTTTATTATTAGTTTTTTTAATTAAACTCTTTTTTGTAGTTATTCGGGGTTTATTTTTTTAAAAGACACACAGGATAAAATGTTTCGGATGTGATAACGAGGTGTTTTTATGGGGTTTATTCGGGAATTCGTCGGAATAATGAATGTGTGTGTGTGTTGCAAACGGGGACATTTTTTTCTCCCGAGGTATTTTCGGTTGCCATAACAACAGCTTCGTGTCAGAACTAGCTAGTTTTGCTAACTTACTTTTATAGCAATGATCTGAATGATCTTCAGTTATGGGGAAAGAAAAAGATTAATAAACAAACTGAATAAAAGAAAATGCCAAACGTCTGTCTGGGTTTTAAAGGGTCATTCAGGGGAGTCCGGGTATAAATCAGCTAAACAACAAAAGGCTGTGTGTCAGGAGTGTCTGCTCCATAAGTGCTCAAGGTGTGTGTGTGTGTGTGTGTGTGTGTGTGTGTGTGTGTGAGAGAGAGAGAGTGAGAGAGAGAGAGAGAGAGTGAGAGAGAGAGAGAGTGAGGATGAAAACATTTCAACCAGCACACTCTGTCAGGAAAATCTGACTTGTTCAAGATGTATTGGGAGACACTAAAAGCTGAAATCCCCTCTGTGTGTCCCCATAAGTAAGGTTTCCGTCAAAGTCCCCAACACGTCTGTACGGCTTCGGTGTGTAACCTAATAGTGCTCTCTGGTTATTTTAGTAGCTAAGTAGGATAAATCCTGCAAGAAGAGACGAAACTGATTCGTCTTTCTTCCTGTCATCATCACCATCGTCATCGTCATCATCATCATCATCTGGGTCACGTCAGATAGTAAAGCTAAGCTTTACTTACATTGTCATCTACACGTTTTTATTTCATGCCTGTTTGGACAAGGAGAACAAACTCGGGTTCGAAACACAGCCACGAACCTGAACACCGAACGCGTCACGTGTCCTCCAGTTTCAGTCTGACGTTCACGCTGGGAGAGAAACCAGAGCTAAAGGATAAAACCTTACATTTTGTATCTACAATCTGTTTTTTGTCCTAGATAATATAGAAGTAAATTGGGAAAAGTGTATTTCCGACCTAATTATAAGTTCAGACCTAATAATAATAATAATAATAATAATATATGACAATCCAAGTCGCAGTCTCAACATCTGGGATTGTGCTCTTGAGGGAAATTAATCACCGACATCAAACGGTGGTTTGATGCGTCCTGACACGAAGCATCCCGTAAAGACTGTTTCGCAATAACAGCCCGACGCGAAGTGTTTATTTTTTATCTCTTAAACCACAGAGAGCATTTAGGCTTTACGGACATTTTATCTGGGAAACCGGTGAGCCTCTGTCCTCCTTTAGCAGCCACAAGCCGTCATTCGTTCACTCGCTCACTTTCTCTCGAAGTTACAAGATCGTCATGTTCCGAGGACACCGATGAAAAGCGTAACTTCGTCTGGCCGAAGACTTTCCTGCGGTGGAAAAACGCCAACCCCGGAGCGTTACATTGTTACTCCGTCACACTTGAAACTCCTTTACGTGTTAAAAAAAATACAAATAAAATAAAATAAAATGTGTCCTTAGAGACAATGTAAGTTTTTTGTATCAGTGATTTCTGGGAACGTGTCCTGCTTAGACAGGTCTGATTGCATCCCAACGGCGAGTCTGGGAAACGTTTAGTCAGGGTTGGTGTTTTAAAATAAAACCAGGGAATAAGCAGCCTGATTCATGCTTTATTCACCGAGTGACTTGTTCTTATTCATGGCCCTCATCCGTTGTTCCAGTCACTGGGAAGTTCATCAGAGGACGCACCATCATGCTCGTCTTTCCACAATGAGTTCGCTTCACTCGGATTCCCCCGAGGCAGGTTATTGTGATGACGCGAGGCCCGTGGTCGGCGTTGCTGTCGATAGCACGTCCTTGACTAAGTTTTATGGTGCTGCTTTCACATGGAGGCTTCGTGTCCTGAATGCTAGCAGGCAAACGGACACCCGGTCGGTATCTCTGTAAATTGACACGCGGCTAATCGATGATCGGTGGAGTTTTACTGAGAGTATGTTTATGGTGTTGCATGATGGGTAATGAAATCCCGTGGACTGATTAGCACGACATAACGCTCCGAAATGACAATTAAAATCATTATACTACAGCTGAGTACGGTAATTTTCTATAGCAGCAGCAGTGCAGCTGATTGTTTATTAATGGTTATTAACAGTTATTTACCATTTACAGAACTAGTCTTCAGTGTAAGTATTTGTTCTGTCCATCATGTTGGTGTAGCAGGCTGTTGTTTTTCCTTCTCAGTCATGCTCTGTTAGGTAATCAAACATTAGCCTTAGAGTCTACGAGATGGATTACAGTTTCACCCAAATCCGTAATAAAAAACCTCCACGATGGAATCGGTGCTCCTTCTTGAAGGTTGCCAGGTGTTGATTTCTAACAACCACACGAAAAGCTGCGTAACGCACAACCAGTTGTGTAACAGTTAACAGTTCCACGACGTGGCTTAGTCATCGCAAACTCATGGTTTGTTTGTGACCGTGTCTGGCCGTGTCCGTGTCGTAATGTGAGATGTCCTTCAACATGATCAGAAACAGGTTGTTAAGACAGGAAGCAAGCGATGGAGAAGTTTGACGTTGATAATGAGAGCAGCGTAAGTAGTGAGATGTAGATATCAGATGTAAGATTCAGACGGGTACAACAGCAGACCAGTTTCGAGTGTAAACCGAAGGACTTGTTATGACTCACTGAGAAAACCAGGGTCATTAAAATGGACTTTATTGTGGTTGCGGAGTTTCATCAGGTTGGTTGTAAAAGTCAGGTGGGCTGTTCTGCTGCCAGGTAGTCAGTGGGCGTCGTCAGGCTCTCAGTGATCACATGTCTTAGTAAAACTTTATCCGAGCTCTGCTGTAGCGTTTAGGTGAATACGATCAGGTGAGAACGATCCACTTCTCCTTTCCCTCACTTTATTCAGAGAGGACAAGGCACAAGCTGAGGATCTGTTTCTCCACCGAGAGACGGAGAGATAGAGGCGGGCTTTGTGTCGCTCCGTGTCACTTTGCCAACATCTTTCAGTGTGTGTACAGAGAGCAGTGGGAACAGCAGTGCCGGGACAGGTGGGTGCCCTTATTCTGTTACAATGCTGGAAAGTACCCGCCGGGCAAAAGATGCCCCGTTGCCCTCGCGTCAGAGCCAAGAGCATCCATTATTAGACAAATTACAAACCTCGTCTCGGTCGCCTACAAAAGCCAGTTTCAGCCTGTAACGTCGCGTTCGGCAAAACTCTTTAGATCGTAAGTTCAGCTCTTCTAAAATTACAGGCACATGAAACAGTTTAGTACATTATCAGTTCATTGTCTTGATGAAGAACGACAGCAACCTTTGTCCCCATAGCGTGACGACTTTTCAGGACAGGCAGCGGAAAACAAACACACAAAACAAAACGCTAGCGTTTTTATAACCCGCGGCAAAACCCCATGGCAGTATGAAATGCCGCGCCCGCCATGAAATAAGTGCACAGAGCCTGCTGTTAGCACGATGATTACTTTTTTTCCCACAGAAGGTTTCAGAAGCAATCAGCTCCTTGTCCCGGGAGGTTCCTCAGACCCCAGGGCGAAGTACACCAGAGCTCGGTGTTCATGTTAATGACAGGCCCCTGAAGGCTCCGGAGGACCGAGTTGTTTATTGTCCCCTGCTTCTTCTGTATCAGCAGGTAATGAAAGTTTGGAGATGTAAATGAGCATGTTTTTCATGTTAAATGTTAATATAATGTGCATAATGTAAATTTAGGACATGCACCACATTTTAAAGGCAAACAAACCTTTTGTTATTTATAGTCTTCATTCAGTTAAATTGAATCAAAAGTGTGTAGTTAAAATAAATAAACTGTCTGTGACGTTGCAGTTAAATGACCATATCACGATGGAGGCAGCGCTAATC
>JAOVVH010000026.1:6731848-6741876 GCA_028566435.1 Scorpiodoras heckelii | reverse complement strand
GGGAACTGATCTCATGGTGTAAAATGAATGACAAAACGCTAACCACTAATCAAAAGACAATGAAAAAGCACTGATGCGGTCACAGGCATCAAACTTCTGTAAGAGTAAGAGAATCAAAATGTTATCATTAACCATTTGTAGTGGGGGTGGTGTGTGTGTGTGGGGGCAGCTAGAGAGTGAGCGAGTGAGATTGACAAAACTAGATAACTTTTTGAATAATACTTATTATGAAAATATCTGATTAACTAACGATAGCGCGGTGCTCAACCGACTGAGCTACGGAGTTACCATGACAACGATGCGCTGGTAAAGATTATGTACCTGCGTGCACACACACACACACACACACACCTACACTTTCTAAACACGTGAACAGCCATCCTTATTTTTAATTAGGAAAATCCTAAACAAAGGAGCGATCAGAAAGCGTGGATCACCGGCCAGGCTGAACGCGGAAGTGTGTTTTTATATTTAAAATGCAGCATGTGCGGTCACAGCTTGATCGCTTGTTCTGCTCAATGTTGAGGCGGCTTCATCAAAGCCGGTGACGGCGCCATCTACCGCTCTGGCGGTGATAATGTGGGTTTGAAATGATTCGTACCATTTTTATAATTGTAACGAGTAACGATGCAGCACATAAAAAATGTAACGGAGTAAAAGTATTAAACTCATCCAAAATATGTAGCGAAGTAAAAGTGGAAGTAGGAGAAAAAACTAATACTCCAGTAGAGTTTAGATACAGCATTTTAGTACTTAAGTACAGTAGTGAAGTAGTTCTACTTCGTTACTATACATCTCTGTTTTCAGAATTGTTAAACTGAACAGTTTGAGTTAAAGTAATAGTCAAAGTTAAAGCCGCAGCTTTGAAACTCTGGGTGGTAACTGGATCTTCGCTTCATCACACCGCACCACTCGGCTGTTAATAATTTTAATAATCTTATAGCTCTAATAACAGCGTCCTCCTGTGTGTTATTCCTTCCTTTTGACTCATCCGTAACTGAAATGCAGCCCTCGTGCATGCAGCTCTTTCATAACCAGATAATACAGCTGTAATCCTTTGTTATCTTGTATAATTTATGTTATTGCATGGAAAAATAATGCAGTGTGCTTGGTAAAGAGTGAGGTTGAAGGGGAAAGCCCTCAGCTTCCTGTCGTCTCTACTCCCTCTCCGTCTCTCCTTCCATTTCCTGCACCTTAATGAGTTGGTGTAGGAGTGGACCCGGTACACTTAAGTCACGACTATGGAGATCACACACACACACACACACACACACACACACACACACACACACACACACACACACACACGCACACTGTTTTCATTCACTCCATCTCTCTCTCTCTTTCTCTCTCTCTCTCTCTCTCTCTCTCTCTCTCTCTCCCTCTTTATAGTCTTATATAATAGAGAAATGTATAATTAGCCAATATTTGCTCCAATGTTACCGTCACACCTTTCAAAGCACAAATAGAAACGGTTACCGACAACTTTTTATCCGTTTACAGTTACATTTAATGTCCGACACTGTGTAACCAGGAAGTTCCTGTTATCATGTGCATTATAACGGCTATACGCTGAAGTACCAGAAAAACTGGTATACCAGTTAATACTTGGTACGTCCTCCATGTGAACTTGGAGGGAACGTTGCACAGTCCTCAGGCTGATGTTTGTCGAGGCCCCGGCATTGAATACCGATGTTACGTGAGGCAGCATTGCACGCCTGTCACGCGAAACGATTCACGCCAGCCGACGCTGGTCACGTTCACAGAGAGTCTTTTTACGGACACACGGCTGTCGTACGTTCGAGGTTCTGCCGGAATTCTTGTAGTCACGGTTCACCCTTGAAATGCTCCTACGTGAAAATATAAACTTATTCTGATATGCTACGACCCATCGTACAAGCTCCAATTATTTAACCGTGTTGAAAATCGCTAAATCGTGATAAATTGCCGTTCTCACAGCAGGAAACAGCTCTAGAAACTTCCACAGATGTCTGTCACTTTATATAAACACTGGCGGATCCAACCAATGATGTGCATAGGAGGTGTTGCCGTGCATTTTGCACAGGCTCCTGTACCAGTTTTTCTGGTACTTCAGTGTACAGTCATTCTCTCATTGCCTTCTCAGTTCTGATGTCATGTTAGTGAGAAACCACAAATCTTGAGGGTTGTGTATTGTTTCAGTTTTTTTTTCGATTTTGATTCTGCGGTTCTTATCGATTCCTGGTATCGATTCTGAGGTAGTAAAAACAAAAAAGAAAAGCGGTTAAATGTTTCGATAGCAAAAATTTCTTTATTCTTTTAAGTGTTAACTGAACACTCGCATAGTTTTCTAAAGTGAAGCCACACTTTCGATCCTTTGCCACAGTCCATTTTTCGTGACACTGGTCATGTAGGCTAGCTGTTGTGTCGATGCGTGACGTAGTCACGTAGACAGATCCTGGCAGATGGCTGTGTATGTCTTTGTGGATATCTAGTCTTTGTATGCAAAAATTAAAGGTTTAGGAACCGATGACTAGAAATCAGAAGTCAGAGCTGCTGTTAGAAAAAAATAGCACATTATGACCAATCAGAATTGAGAATCGAGACATTATAATATGATCTCAAAAACCAGACTAACACCGACACTCACTTTTTATCCATCCATCTATCCATCAGCATCATGTCTACTGCAAACTGAACAGATAAAAAAAACAAAACAACAAAAAACGTGCACAGAACATATTGAATGTCACGGCAGATATAAACACGCTTCACTAATTGAATTTTGGGGCACTGATGTATTTCGGAGCGTCGTGACCTCGCTGAGTCATCCAGCGTCTGAGTGCCAATGCTTTAACACTTGCGACGGGAAACGGTGTGCAAGTACAAACAAAATAGCAAAATATCATACTACTGGGCCTTAAAAATGAAAGACTGAACAGACAGTCAATCAGTGACCTGAAAATTGATCTGGATTATAGACGATATAGACGTCGTGGCTGGGCGTGAGGAGAGACGGCCTCATGACCCTGTCTCTGTGTTGTGGGCCATGAAGAAAACGCGAAATATCAGAATCAGAGCTGTGATATAGTATTAAATCATTTAATGATGGTTTAATATTAACAGGCATCCAGTGTAGCATATAAAGATATCAGGTGATTGATTATTGTAGGAGAAATTGACTATTAGGCCTATTTTGTAAATGTTTACTTGGGCTAGCTTGATTTATCTCATGAATTCAGTTTTCCGTACTAAAGCAGGGAAAATGAATCAGTTTAAAACAGCAATTGATGATTTTCTTTTAATTGTACTGCTTACAAATTGACACCCAGGCATCGTGTTATATCTCAGAGATGTATGCTTTTTTAAAAATATAACTCTGCCATGGGTATGTACTGTATTTATAACCTTATTCTGGTTATTATTTTAACACCCTTGAAGATGAATCATCTGCAGAATAGTGTGCTGTGTGACATTCATACTGTCGATGCCCAGACAGGACATGTGAATGAGACAGAATTAGCCCCTGGGGGGAAGGGATGGGGAGCTCGTATTTGCCCCTCTTTACTAATTCTGCTGTTTAACAAACCTCAAGCAGAAATGGTGCAGAGAAGCTGGTGAAGGAACGCCGAGAGTGAGGGGGAAAAAAACGCCGCTGTTAGAACAAAGCAGTCTCGTTTTAGTTCTTTTCTCTTCTCACCGGTTGTGCCTGAGCGACGAATGGTTTCTCCCATCACCTGAAGTGAGAATGGTTCAGCCCACTATTCAGCCAGCCTACCCTGAATGAGTCATCCTGCCTGCCTCTGATTGGCCAGCCGTCTCTCCATCCCAAGGGATCGCCTTGCAGGAGGAAGCCAAGGCCCGACTCCATTCACAGAAAAGAGGCTGCGCTCGTCCGCCGCCTCATTCACAGGCACGGCGCCGTTCGCCATGTCCTCCACTCTCTAGCATCCTCTGTCTTCAGCATCCTTTCTTCAGCTCGTCTCCGTCCTCACCTTCCTCACACACCGGGCAGCATCATTTTCTCTCTTTTTCTGTTGACTCGAGAGAACAGAAACGTGTTGAGTCTCTGCCTCTCTTTCCCTCGCTCTCTCTCTCTCTCGCACGCTCTCTCTCTCTCTCTCTCTCTCTCTCTCTCTATCTGTTTTTTTTAATTCGTAGGCAGGCAGGAAGGCAAGACGTTGGGAGGGACCGCAGTGCGAATGCTGCAGCAGTGAATGCAGAAGAGGAAGCTTATGAATGACTGACGCTCTCCCGATGCACACTTCCTGTGGACGGTTTTTACATGAATGGCGTTTTTTTTTTTTCCTCCACCCTGGATTAACGCTGCGGGCTTCAGTCTGCCAGCTGGCTCTCAATGAAGCAGAGAAAGATCGGATCTTCTGATTTAACACGCCATTCATTCAGATCCTGGACTCTGATCACTTCTTAGCCTTGTGCCTTTTCTGATATGACAATCAATTATTCAGCAAAAAAGCTAACGCTGTCTTAGAGGAATTTGCCAGTAAAGATGATCATTACCTAATTGAATTTGTGATTAGGTAGCAAGGGCTGTCATTTCTGTGATGTGTTTGAATATGTAGGGGGAAAAAAAAACATGGAGACGAACTGTTGAACAAAGAGGGGGAAAAAACATCTCTCGATTTATGCCGTGATTTAGAGAATTTGGTAACCATGGAGAACGCAGTGATATAAGCGCTCTTTAGAATGAGGCACATCAGCACGTTAGAGGCTCAAACGCCGATGAATTTTTCATTTTAGATTTTAAAAAAATGTGTATCGGTTCGCATTTTACTTCCAGAACCGGAACCACATTTTTTTCTCTTTTGTGGTTCGTCCTTAACGCTTAACGTGAGCTTCTGATGGACTGTCTTTATGGCACAGGATCACTGAGCTTCGCCTTTCTGTCAGGTGTCTGGAAAATTAATCGTCATCATGGAGAGCAGATCAACTTTGCTTCTTTGTCGGGGACGTAGAAACCGACATCTTAGCGCTAGCTACATCATAATACCATTCAATGTTGTCATTTGAAAGACACATTCTTTCATCATGATATTCATTTAGTCGCTTTGATTTATTTATTTATTTATTTATTTATTTGCTGTTTTTTTTTAAAAACTAGTTCTCACTTGTTGTGTTGTTTATTTATGTTAAATTCAGAAGATCCAACCAGCAAGGACATAATACCTGTTGTTCACTATTCAGTATTATCCTTTGATAATCATTTTCTTTCTGTGCATTTTTTTGGTCTGAATTAAAGTAAGGCATTCCTGTGGACGGTGACAAAATATCATCATAAGGAAATTTCAGAATCGATTGGTTCTGATGTGCTGCAAGTGGGAGTTTTTTTTCTGCAACAGGAAGTGATCTGCAGCGTTGAGTGAGTCTTTTGTTGAGAAGGGTTCTGTCTCTCTCTCTCTCTCTCTCTCTCTCTCTCTCTCTCTCTCTCTCTCTCTCTCTCTGCGAGTGAGTCATGCGTGTGCACAGATCTGCCAGGCTGCAGAGCGAGAGAGAGACATCTCCTTCATAAAGCTCTTTTCTCCTCTGTTGCCCGAACGCCATCACTGAAGAGGAGCGTCAACTTACTTCCCTCTGTTGTTCCTCCGTTTTTTTTTTTGTCCTCCCATGGATTGTTTGAGTTGAAGTGTATTTCTGGCCCCTGAGGTGGCCTAGTGTGTGTGGAGGGGTTTCAGAGCTTTTGCTTGAGGAGATACTCACCATAGTCGCCGCCACCACCACCACCACCATCAGCACCATCACTGGTACCGTAGCTACAGCTGGGCACCGAAAGGGAGTGAAGTGGACGGACGAATACTTGTACTTTTCCATCCGTGAGGCTTTTTTCGGCTCAGACATGCCAGAGGAGCGGCTGGCGAGCACGCCTGTGCCCGTGCGCGCGTAGGCACAAGGAGCCGGGGGCATGCTGCAGCGCGCCAAGTACAACCGTTTCCGCAATGAGTCGGTGACATCTGTCGATGAGCTGCTGCTCCACGGCCTTCCCATGAACGCCAAGGTGCCCGCTGGCGCCCCGGTGCCTGCTCCGGAGCCACCCTATGCGCCCGCTGCCGAGGCTCCGCCCCCTGAAACGGCCGAGGACTCGGGCACCGCCCTGTGCACCCTCATCAACAAGGTGTCTAGTCTTAAATTCACCAACTCCTCTGGCCTGCTTGGCATCAAAGGCCTGCCATCGGCTGTCAAGGACCTGGCTGTGTCCAAACTTCAGGGAGGAGGAGGAGGGGGGGCAGGAGGAGGGTCCTCGGGTAGCCCAGCATCTTCCTCCAGCCTCTCCGCGGCCACTGGGGGCATCTCGTGTGCTTCTGCCACCTCTGGCCACCATGAGCCAGGCTCCATGAGCACCGGGAAGAAGGGAAGGATGGAGGAGGTGCAGTCTGGTGCAGAGGACTGGCACGCAGGCGGTGTGGGTGGCACTGGTGGCGAATGCACAGGCCTGGTGAATAAGCCCTCACGAGGATGGCTGCACTCCACCGACAAAATTGCTGGACCTGGAGTGACGTACGTTGTAAAGGTATGGCCTACCTATGTCATTCTCCTCCATAACATTCCTGACACTCCTGTTTGTTTTTGTCCTTTTATTGTTCATCTGTCCGTCTCCTAACTAACCTCGTTTGAGCTTCTGAAAAGAAGGACAGCAAACAGCTACAGCTGTGCTCCTTTTGCAGTCGCAGAAAGAGAAGCGATGGCGAGAGATGAAAACAAGCATTAAATTACACAGGCTCAGTCAGGCAAACTACATTTAGGCAGGGATAAAAACAATCAGCAAAAGCTAGGATGCTTAACACGGCTATGGTTTATATTCAGTTTAGCATTGCCTTCATTTGTTATGTCCCTCGCACTCAGTGCTCAGAGGCAAATATGAAGCCTTTGAGCTCAGCCATTGCTTCATCATTTCGAACTACCTGTCTCCATGTACTATTCGCTTTAGCTGCACTCTCTTTCTCTTTTTTCTTTTTCTCTCTTTCTGTCTCTCTGCCCCCCTTTATTTTTGTTTTATCTGCTGCATATGGACGATACAGGTTCTCCAAGCGACAGGCTATTTTTACCACGCCAGTCAATCTATTCAAACGAACACCAAGTTTATCTCATCAAGCGGAAGCGGGATGCAAATAGTGTAACCACGGTGACCAGAGCGAAGGCGGCAGAGCTGCTCTCCTATCACTTACATTCATAAAACATAATGGTGGCCCTGCTATGAGTTTAACGGCAAAATGATTTCGTATAGCTCATGAGGATTAATAGCTTCAGGACCAAAATGTATTTAATATTATTGACTATCAGTTTCCAAACTCTATCAGTAACCTATAAGAATCTTAAATAAATAAATTTATATTTAAATTTATTAATCCTTTTAATCTTGAGAATCTTGATTTATATTTTTTTCAGGAATATACCTAACACAAGCCAAGGTGGTGCACCTTGAGCCAGTTTGGTAAAAAAAGAAAGGCATCAATAGACAGTAATGTAGCTACGTAATGATACTGTGCCATCCTACATCATCAGGAGTAAATAAAAATCACCGTAAAACATAAAAGAATCCTGTTCTTCGATCATATTCTCGATGCTGAACTTATTCCGAGCGTATTTTGAGCACAAGCGGTGTGTTTCCGGCCCCATCGCTTCACCGTGCAATGTGTCATTAGAGAGACACTGAGGTAAAGGTGACTTCGATATCTACTGGATGATTCATGCCTCATACCCTTGTTCCCTTTTTTTCCCTTCTCAGAGTGAATCACCCGCAGCTACAGCCTCAGCACTGGAGCACTGTACGCTCAGCATGCAGAGAGAGAGAGAGAGAGAGAGAGAGAGACAGAAAGAGAGACAGACAGAAAGAGAGAGGTGGAGGTAGTGTACAGGAAGTAGGATTCTTTGAGCTGTATGAATTGAAATGTAACAAATAAAGGCAGGCAGGAATGCCAGGGCTGTGTATGTGTATGTTTTTATAGCTTCACAGGGTCCTCACATGGACAGGAATGTCTACAGTTTTCTCCTTGTGTGCTAGGTTAGGGTTAGATTTAGGGGTTAGATTTTATTTTATATTTCCTGCTTGTAGTCAAAACAAATCAGAACGATGGGACACCTACCCAGTGTTCGTGTGTCGTTGTTCTCGGGGCGCCTCTATTACCAGGACGGAGGGAGACTTCGTTCGATTCGTAAACGCAGTTCGCGAGCGAACCCAGGGTAATCAGAGAAAATTACCTTTACATTTAGCATAATATTAATTAGCTGCGTTAATGATTATGTCAATGGAAGGTCCTCACAATGTGTGTGTATGTGTGTGTACATGTTTTACTAGCTTTGTGAGGACCCAGTCCCCAGAAGGATAGGAATAGCTGATATTTTTGTTCTTGTGGGGACATTTTGCTGGTCCTCACAAGGAAAATGGCTTTTTAACAAAAATAAAAAATAAATAAAACAGCCAAAATGTTTCCTTTTCATTACTGAGGTTAAGGTTAGGGTTAGGGTTAGGCATAAAATTAATTAGCTACACTAATAATTGTGTCCATGGAATGTCCCCACAAGTATAACAAGACAAACGTGTATGTGTGTGTGTGTGTGTGTGTGTGTGTGTGTCCTTGCTAGTGACCATTACATATTGATGTAAATGTGTGTTGCTGGTCAGAGTTGTGCTAATGACAGCCTGTGTGTGTTAGCGTATGCGTCTCGCTGTGATGCAGTAAAAGGACCGCAACTTATTTGATTGTTAGCTCTGTAAGCTAAACACCTGGCACAAATAATAACGTATTTAAACGTATGGACTCCACCATTCAGAAGGAGACCATTTTAGAAACAATAATAGACTTGTGACTCTCGCTCTGTACTGAGGCTATAACATACTTATCTCGTACACTTCATGTAGTACACACCATGTGATATTCAGCCGCAGACATGAAATGGGGTAGAAAAAGGTGACACGGAAAGTACAAGATTTATAAAGCCGCTGTGCTACTCAAACATGGCCTTCTCATTCGTCTTGTGTGTTTTACATACTTTTTTAACATAATTGTAAAATGTCTTAAGACCTGTTCGGATTGGACCAGATTTACCTGGGGAGGTGGAGTCATGTCGTTTTACATTCACAGGATGTGTGTAATGTTTATGGCCGATTTCCACGGCGTAGAAATGACAGAAATGGGAGTGGCTACTCGATTTACGTCCTGCTGTCACACCTGAATGACTCTTGCCAGAGACAAGAAAAATATACAAACAGAGAAAGGCTGAAACTTTGTGTTTCATTTCTGTTCAGAGTGCACGTCGCTTTCAAAAACACGATTTGAGTGTCGTACAACACCGGAGATTTGCAACAGACCTGACAGACCCGAGGCATTTATGCCATGCATGATGAAACTAAGTACCTCCTTGAGTAAAACCACAGAAAACTCCTTTTCCAAAGGATATGATGGATTATTTATGATGGATTATTTACACACGTCTGTGTGCAAAGGATTAGTATACCAGGCACTGGAGTCTTTACCGGCGCAGGAGCACACAGGCAGAAAAAAAAATGACTGAAATGGTGCATTCGGACAGGACTGAATTTACTCAGAATCTCTGGTAATAATTACATTACTCCACCTCCTCATGCAAAACTAGTTCAGTCTGCACAGGGCTTTAGAGGACGACGCCAGAGAAAACTCGCTCATGGGCTGAATCTAGCCAGCAGGTTGGAGTTTTAATAGATTTTTGGATTTTCTTTTATCTGAATGTACTTCAACAAACCGGCCACTGCTTTGCTGTTCAATCAAATCAACCACTTTTAAGGTGGACATAGTGCATGTTAAGAGTAAGAGTGTTTCACAAGTGTAGTTCTTCAGCTCTGGTCCGAGCTGTCAGCTTTTTTTTTATTATTATTACCTATTTTTATCAGTCACATCTCAATCACTGAACAGTTTATAACTGTGTAGACTTGTTGGCTGTTTATTTATGCTTACTATATAACACTCAGTTACAGGAAAAATTATTAATTATTGTATTTGACACCCAAATGAGGATGGGTTCCCTTTTGAGTCTGGTTCCTCTCAAGGTTTCTTCCT
>JAOVVH010000026.1:6539444-6550746 GCA_028566435.1 Scorpiodoras heckelii | reverse complement strand
CACACACACACACACACACACACACACACACACACACACACACACACACACACACACACACACACACACATATACACGTACACACACCAAATGTGTGCAAAAGGGTTATAAAGGCATTGCAATTATATGAATAATACAGGCCTGTATCCTAGTAACAGTGGTGCTCTTGCTGTCAGCACTCATTTTTCACCTTCGTTCACATTTTCAATGTGGAAATTATCAGTTAGTTGCATTTGATCCTTAAATCCATAAACTTTAATACATCAATTGAATGGTTGATGTGCAAAACCCGGCGGCTTTTCTATTTGCCCTGCAGTCTAGGCGTCATCGGTGTCATTTGCTAATCCAGGCTTTTTTGTTAGCTAATGCAGTGAATTCCCTCTGTATAAAAGCCACGTTGCATGACTCATAGTCTTGTCCAGCTTGCCCAACCACGTGTCAGAAATAGCGTCAGTTTGTCTCACTCTCACACACTCATACATGTGCACAGACATACCAGCTGGAGCCTCATTGTTTTCTGACAAGGAAAATTATACTATCAGACATGGCTGAATAGGACACAAAGGCAGTAGAGCATGTGGGACTGGTGACGCTGTGGTTGGCTCGGTTTTGGTGGGGCATCCGTGTGTTATGCAGCCCTGGAGCCAGACTGCAAGTAGGACTGGAGCCTGGGCCAGAGGGCAACTAGACTGACACTTGCTTCTCTTCATCCGTGCTTTGTCTATTTGCTGTGGACTTGCAATGGCATCAGCTCTTCTCCTGCTGCATTGTGGCACAGAGACAGAGGCTGTAAAATGCAACAGCCAAAACAACCACTCATTTCTTTCTTTCACCCACCACCCACAAAGCATTCTCTATCTTTGGCTTTCTCTGTATGCATGTCAGGTGCTGCTCAAGTTTTGAAAGAGGAAGTCTCAAACTTCTTGCGAGATCAAGATTGCTCGGGATGTGTTTCATACTTCGACCGAGTTTCATGCTTGGCCGATTTTGACTCAGCGCTTGTGTAAATGCGGAGGTGTGGCCATAACATGCCTCACTGCTTCTAGTGGCTTATAAAACAAGCTTTACCAATCGCTTTAAAATAGCATATAGTACATTAGGATTCTTTGAAGCTGGTTTGACCAAAAGGTGATACGGTGGCACTGTGGGTAGTGTTGCTATCTCACAGCTTCAGGGTTCCTGGTTCTTTCCAGAGCTCAGGTTGACATTTAGGGGATCTAGTTGTGTGGGAAGTTACATGTTGCACCCAATGTTTGCTTGGGCTTCCTCTCCATTTTCCTTCCACCATCCAAAAACATTCCAGGTGTGAATAATGACTGTGTAAATGTGTGTCTGAATGGTGATGGACTCGTGTCCTATCAGCAGTGAATTCTCCCATTGTGTAGCCAGTATTTTTGGAATAAGCTCCGGTTGCAATGTGTATAGGTTCAGCTTCAGTATAAAACAGTTTCTCGAAGTGATTATGACCAACTGGTGACATGCAGTACAGCATCTCATCTTCATCCAAATAGTTTCTGGTGTGCAGAATTGCCATAGGATCTAATAAGGTTTCTGGAAGTACAGTATGTCCCATTGGTAACATTCAAAATAATCTTGGTCCACACGCCAGTGGCCCAGGAACTAAAATCAGACCTAGATCGCTTAAAGATGGTCTGCGTTACAGATCAAGACTTGCTTAATGGTCTAACATTTCACTCCTGGTACTGAGATCCACCAAAAGAACCCATAATATTGATGATTATAGTTTCAGACTCAGGTTTACCATGTCTTCTCTGAAAACCTTTATACCTACTTGTTAGAGACTGTTTTTTTTAATAGTAGGTTGTATTTGACCAGTTTGTGAAATTTAAATTGGCAAGGTGCACCCCCAGTTGAACCTGCTTTACAGAAAAATAGCATATAAAAAGGTTTGTGGTACTACAGGACGGCAGTGGGACTAATAACAGCACAGGTGGACCCTCAAGTATGTGAGTTCCTGACAAAGTTCCTGGGTTAGAAATGTGGAAATATGGAAATCTGAGATTTGAACCAGAGATCAGAAGGTATCTTTGGCTCAGACATCTCGGACATCTTCGACTCAGACACGTAAAAGAGAAGTGTAAAATGTTTATTGATGAAAGAAACTGATTAAATGACCACACTTTTACTGAAGCTACCAGAAGCTCCAAGAATCAGGACATGAACATACACGGCCACGTCCGTCAGCTGCTCTGCTTTGGCACTGGTGGGCGTTTCCATGATGTTGCTGTCTGTGCTGATAGGCATTATTATGAAAATAAAATAAACAGTATTGAACCATACCAATCTTGGCTCTGGGGAAGTAAACAATTGGATATGCTGTTTGTTATTCTGCAGTTTTATGTAATTTAATGTTATATCAAAGAGTAAGAATAAGCTGTAAATGTAGATGGGAAGACTCAGCTTGCTCAACAAGCATCTGATGTCTGTGTAGCGTTAATGCTTATAGTTACAGTGTTTCTAACATGACCAAAATGAAAAAGGTTTATTGTATCATAATTAGAAGCAAACTTGTTGTATACATTACAAAATTTAAAAAAATATTCCCTTCAAAACCTCCCAGTCAGCTGTTATTTATAAATCCAGCAAGGCTGATATTATATCCATAATCTACTTGTGTAAACTTAAGCAAGACAACAAGAAATGTTTTGCCGCACAAATTATTTAAACAGGTATCCTAATGAAACAGCAGAGGTGCGTCATATGCTGGAAAACTGGGGAAACTGGGAATGTTTTGTTTTGTTTTGTTTTTTAGATAATTTTTCCTTTTCCTAATCTCTCTTTTTAGCATCAAACACCTTCAAAGTGTCTAAATTCCTAATACTTCCTCAATTCCTAATAACATGTAATTGCTGTAATCCATCTGTTGCTGTGTATAAATTAAACAGCTACAGTTAGGTATTAGCATTTAGCTAATTGTCACGTTAGCTAGCAAGTTAGCTAATATTTTCCTGGTCCTTTGGGGAATTCAACACTAATTTACACTAACTTAATCAGCAGTCATTTAAATCAGGGTCTGATTCACTTCTTGTGAATGTTTCTTATAGATTTAAGAGTATATATTTTTGAACTTTAACTGGACTGACGAATTTATTTTCGATGAGTAATGTCACTTTCGCCTGAGGAATGAGTACACACTTGGTGTACTTTTTAGACTTCTGTTGGCAAAGCAATAAAAGTTTTTCAACTTTGTCATAAAGTCCACGTGGGTTCGACAGACTGGCGATGATAACTTGCCGCAGGTCCAAATGATTGGCTCAAATGATTCCTGGGACAAACCCTGTGGTACATGTAGTCTGACATTTCTTCATTTCCCTATTCACAACTTTTTAGGTCCTACCTCAGATTAGGCTCTATTTTCTGTTTGAAAAACTGGTACTATGCAAAATCCATAGCAACACCACCTATGCATGTCATTGGTTCTGTCCAGCAGTGTGTATACGTATAAAGCGATAGACATCTGTGGAAGCTTCTAGAGCTGTTTCCACCGTAAGAATGCCAAGTTATCACGATTTTGTAATTTTCAACACGGTTTAATAGTTGGAGCTGGTGAGATGGGTCGTAGCATTTCAGAGGTAGAAGCAAAGTTTGGATTTTAACATATGAGCTTTTCAAGGGTGAACCGTGACTACAAGAACTCTGGCAAAACCTCGAACTTATGACAGCAGCGTGGCTGTAAAAAGACTCTGGGTGAACGTGACCAGGGTCGGCTGGCAAGAATCATTTCACGTGATAGACGTGCAACACTGCCTCAAGTAACATCAGAATTCAATGCTGTTCTTCAACAAACATCAGCATGAGGACTGTGCAACGTTCCCTCCAAGATCCCTTGGGGGACCTACCAAGTATTAACTGCTATACCAGTTTTTCTCATTTTCTCATTAAATGCGTATTAAGACATAAAATAATGATTGCAAGGAAGCAGCAGAGATCATGTTTACCTCTGGTAAGTGTATGTAGCTAGTACATAGCTTGTTTTCTAATCTGCCAACAGTGCTAACACATTATTGTAAACAAAGCGAAGTGACTACACATTTACACAATCATCAGCCATTATCTTAGGTCAGTAGTTGGTGATTAAAAACCTCCAGTTTCCTTTCAGTAAAAATATTTCTGTTGGAGTTTATGAAGACAAGTGCTCATGGAGTGCTACAGACATTACTATTGATTTGATGAGCATAATAAGAGATAATTACGCTGGATTCATTCCTCTTGATTGTTTTGGGAAATGTGCATGGTTTAATAATGTCATCCTCTCATTACCCATGCACCCTTGCACACTGAGGCAGGAAAGAAATGCCACAGGCACAATATATATGGTAATAGAGCTAGTGCAATAAAGTAGTTTATTGTCATACTAATGTACCTCAGTAGAAATCTCTCTCTCTCTCTCTCTCTCTCTCTCTCTCTCTCTCTCTCTCTCTCTCTCTCTCTCTCTCTCTCTCTCACTCTCTCTCGCTGTGTGTGCCTGCACGTTAAGTGCAACTCTTAACCTCCTGCATGGTTGATGGCTGTCGTATGCATTAAGTTCCTTTCGCTGTAGAGCAGAGGTTGTCTCAGATAGTGAACTTCATCCCTCGTTTAAACCAGACCAAGAGACCGTGATCATGGTGACCACTGATGTAGAGGACCCTCCTTGCTTTATTTTTCATTCAAGCTGCCATCGCTGAGGTGGGCATTGTCATTGTCGTGGATTTCAATGTGAAAATAGTTCTCTCTAAAGCCCGGGATGATTCTCATTGCTCTCACAGACAGAAATCACACTGCGTAAAACAAGTTTAGAGAGTTCTTATGGTGCGTTCCATTTTGACCTGGGAAGGTGAAATATCCAAGATCCCAGTCAGAAACTTTAAACGAAAAGCCCTTTGAGGTCAGATTTCTGACTCGGAAGTTGAGGGGCACCTCACAACCCTGACATCTAAATCCACCAGTGTGTATATAAAGCGATAGACATCTATGGAAGCTTCTAGAGCTGTTTTCACTGGGAGAATGCCAAGTTATAAAGATTTTGTGATTTTCAACACGGTTTAATAGCTGGAGCTCGTGAGATGGGTCGTAGCATTTTGGAGGTAGAAGCAAAGTTTGGATTTTCACGTATGAGCATTTCAAGGGTGTAGCTTGACTACAAGAATTGCGGCAAAACCTCAAACTTACGACAGCACCGTGGGCATACAAAAGACTCTGGGTGAACGTGACCAGCGTTGGCTGGCAAGAATCATTTCACGTGATAGGCGTGTAACACTGCCTCAAGTAATATCGGAATTCAATACTGGGGCCTCAACAAACATCAGCATGAGGACTGTGCAATGTTCCCTCCAAGATCCTGTGGGGGACCTACAAAGTATAAACTGGTATACCCGTTTTTTCTGGTACTTCAGTATATTTCATGTATGTTTACTAGCTTATTTGTAGCTGTCATCTGAGTTTTGCTTTATTGTGTGCCGTTCTCCTATTGGTGGCATTTTGGTGAGCAACCCAGCAGCATGTGTCAGCTTTGTGTCTCCATAGGTGTGTGTTACCCGTTGTTCTAGCGCCCCCTGAACTGAGGTAGGCTCAAAGCACATTTTGGTAAAAACCATTTTGTCTAAAATTATGAATGTTTTTGGCAAGTTGGCCACTAGGAGGCAAACTAGCTCATTATGATTCATTTGTGGAGTAGCGGCGCCTAGTGAACAATGAATTCAAAGCAAAAAATCTGGCAGTTCACAAGGCGATATCTTGGGATGTAAAGGTTCAAAGGTAAGAAAATTTCACACACTGCATCACTATGTCATTCTTTAGATGTGCACCAAATTTTGTGAAGTTTTGTCCATAAGGGGCGCTGCACTGCAACTGCATAAGCTACAGTTTTGAAATTTGGTTTGCTTAGTTCACGTCTTACACCTCTATAAGATACGTCTAGATTTTTCAGCCTTGCCACACAAAGATATGTCGAAGATAGGCTATAATACACATTCACTCTGGTGTGGAAGACATTTTTCTTTTAACAAGGTTTCTTGACATTCATTACAACATGCAAGTGAAAAAATATCAAAGCAATCAGCATCAAATTACCAAAATGTATTTCTTCCTTTATTTATTTATCTGATTTTTTTTTTTTTTTTTTTTTTTAAACAGGTTTCTGGTCACAAACAATTTTGAATTAGTGTACTGAACCTGCTGATGAATGGCATGTCCCTTTTAAAAATAAAATAATTTTCTTCAGAAATGTTTATACAAACCGGAGCATATTCCATGAAATCAGTTTTTCTTCTCAACTTTTTTTTTATACTGTCTGATGGCCAAGCAAAATAAGGTGTTAAAGGAAGGTGTGAACACACACACACACACACACACACACACACACACGCAGTGCTATGCAATAGCTGACAGTTTGTCTCACACAAGACCAAACAAATACAGATTAATGAGAGAGAGATTAGAGGGGCCCTGGTTTCCTTTATTAATTTCCGCTGAATCCTGATACTCATTTCTCCAACAAACACACACACACACACACACACACACACTCAGTACATCAGGGTAAATCTGGAAGAGGATACTCGATTGCTCTCGGCACATTAACATTCGACTTCCTTCCAAGGGAATGCCGCAAACTGTGTGTTTGTGTGTCAAGTCGTTGATCTGGGAAGATTTTAAACACAGCTGTTTACAACTAAACTACAAGCGTTAGTTAATTGCAGAGAAAAAGGCAGGACAGTCTTGGAGCGTCTTTTCATCTCCGTCTCTCCGTGACCTCTCTTACAGTCACAGTTACTATTTCACTTCTTTCTTTCGGTCTTCTCTTTCTTCTGTTTCTCCTTTCACTGAGTTCTCATCTTTTGCCCTCTTTTTGTACCAGAAGTCCCCTGAGTGTGAGATGTGTGTGTATGTATATGTGTGTGTGGTTTTTTTCCCCCCCATTGTTTCCACACTGTTGTCCTTGGTTGGATTCTCGTACAAAATGGCTCAACCTTGCGTCCTGCTTGATGCTTACTCGCCGCTAAACAATAGCTAGCATGTCAAATTACTGCCAGAGGTTTAGCAATGGCGTGCTTTTCAGACCGTGACTGCGTTTTTGAGGGTAATTAACTTCGAAGAACGCGCTAATAGATGGAAAAACAAAAGACCTAAAGACAGAAAAATGTCTTCCAAAGCAGAGTTGACTGTTAGAACAGTGAGGTAGGCTACATGAAGCACACCCACAGAGAGTACTTATACAAAAGGAAAGTTTAAGAGTAATTCCATGATTGGGCCACCTAAAAAATGTTTTTTACAGAGTTTCTTGGCTGAAACATACAGCATTTTGCACTTGCAAATGAATACCACAGGGTTTTTTTTTAGAGCATAGAATTAGCAAACACACAAAATGTAGTTAACTAGCATCCATGCTAATGTTATGAGAACATCAAGAACATTTTATTGATTTGTCTCAGCACTCAATATCACGATATTATTTAAAATAATGTAGGAAAAAATTAAACAGCTTGATCATCATGATCTTTGGGAAATTTGGCTAAGGTACAAATAGTGTTCGCGCTAAAAAGTCATACACTCTGTTTACACCATTTCTTACACAGCTAAACTGGAGTGCATTATAGGAGTCCTTCAGCTGTTAAGACTACAACATACACAACATACACAGGAAAAAAATGGTCAGTCAGATTTATTGCATATAGTTTACATATTAAAAAAAAGACTACGTTTCTCATCAAACTGTAATTTAAACAAGTTTCTAATTATTAGATTGAATTATGTAGAGTCATTCTGATCAATTAACATAAACCAATTATATATATGATGAAATCTCTTGAGGATTTTTTTTATGAACTCTAACTATAGGATTAAATTTAAGCCATTAAACCCGTGCAGTAGAACAGCACAGTGGTAACGTAGCTGTTTTAAGGCTCAAGATTCAGTTCAGGTGTCTGTGAATTTTGATTTTATTCAGGGCTTGATTTTATTCAGGGCTTTGAATATGCATGTGCAAATCATGTTAGATGTATGCAAATAAATTGTCTTAATGTTTCTCAGTGCAATCACATGGGACCTGTGTATGGATTCGAATGAAGTAAACTCTTTGAAATTTATTTCAGTGATAAAGACATATTGAAAGTAATAGCTTTTGATCGTTTGATTTGATCTAAAACTTAACGAAGGATCAGAAAGATCAGGGATTCCATCAGATTTATTCCAGTTTGTCATATCATATCAGAACAGGTTTGAAGAGACAAAGTTTGAAGAACTCTATTATGATATATTAATAATAATAATAGTAAGAAGATGAAGAAGGAGAAGAATTATTAAAGTGCTTGAAAAGCACTATATTGTCATCCCACATACTTCCTCTACTTATTATTATTATAATTATTCTTATTCTTCAACACAGTTCTGCGATTAATACAGCCCGAACTGCTTTATGTACAGACACTGTTCAAACACCGTTGTGTACATAATCACACTGCGTGGTGTGCTATGTATTTTTGGAGTTGATCCGATTTATTGTTTTTAATAAATTCGAGTTTAAAAAATAAAAATGTCCCTTAGGACTGAATGGGGCGTCATAACAGGCTGATTTCGGCGCTTTTAAAGCACTATGTATTTCCTTCAGGAAATGCAAATCTAATTGTTATTATTATTATTATTATTTAGAATTTTTTTTTAATATTATATAATGTAATAATAAAACTAAAATAATGATTTATTTTTGTTGTATTTAGGATTGTATAACTGTATATTGTATAATTTTTTTTAAATATACAATACTGTGCAATAGTCTTAGCCACTCTATTTTTTTTTTAATCCAGACATTTTGTCTTTGTTGTTCATTTGATGTCTTCTGCATTATTTCAACAGTACAAAAAAAAGCACATTTTCCATTTACTAACTTTAAACAAAAAACAATATTACTGATTAAAAGACAGCTACATATTGTGTAATAGACCAATTTTCAAACAAAAAGATATAATGAAGGCTGTGAGTGGGGGTGGACGATACTTATGCAATTGTTATTGTGCTTAAGTAACTTATTAAACTATGCAAAAAGAATTTGACCCTTTTTTTTGTCCCACAGACTAAAATCAATGGACATTTCAGCACTTTTTCACTGCATTTGAATATGTTTTTTATGTATTTTTTAATGTATCTTGCATGTGTATGAAGTGACAGAGTGTTTATTATGTATTGATGAATAAGGTTTTTATTTCACTTGAAATATGTACATGTAAAATATGAATTTCATCCTTCTGTCCAGCAATAATCTGCTAACACGGAGGAGCTCTACGGTCCTTGCCGCTTTTCCATGTCCATGTGAGTATACTGGAACAAAAAACGATGGGTGATGGAGAAATTCTCACAGTGGAGTTAACACTCCAGCCATTCATGTGTGTTTAAAGATGTGGAACTAAAGATTTCTGTAAAATGACGTGTCTCCGTCACCTCTTTAGAAGGCAACTAATGTGAAAAAGCACGTTAGGGTAAGTGTAGCTAATTTTCAAAGCAGCTACATTGAACCAAGTTAGCATGTACTCTTTGCTAGCATTGACTTAGCATTGATTCCAGGAGCTAGCATACTTGATTCAAAATCTGTTTTAGGTCAGTTTTTGGTAAGAAATATTTACATTTCACATGATAGTATGACTTTTTTTGGCATTTTCGTACCAATTTTAAATGAGTAAGATTTTGCATTATGCATTATTTATAAATTAAGTTTATTTTAAGTATAATCAGTGCTTTTTACACCTCCGGCTGTCAGGGTTTAACCGGCAGAAAAATGTCTTTCTGTCAAAGTCTCTACGAGATGCAAAGAATTTCACAGATTTTTTTTATAGTAGATTATTTGATTATTTTTAATTTCATCATGTTTGAAAGCGGGCGGCACGGTGGCGCAGTGGGTAGCGCTGTCGCCTCACAGCAAGAAGGTGGTCTGGGTCCTTTCTGTGTGGAGTCTGCATGTCCTCCCCATGTCTGCATGGGTTTACTCTGGGTACTCTGGTTTCCTCCCACTGTCCAAAGGAATGCATATTAGGTTAACTGGTGTCTCTAAAGTGCCCCTAGTGTATGTGTGTCTGTGTGTGTGTATGTGAGTGAGTAAGTGTGTGTGCCCTACGATGGATTGGCGCCCTGTCTGGGGTTGATCCTACCTTGCACCCTATGCCACTGGCTAGGCACCGGCTCTCCAGTGACCCTGGAGACAGGAATAAGCAGGGAATATAATGAACGAATGAATGAATGAATGTTTGAAAGCATTTTTGCTTTACATATGCCTAAGTCTTTGGCACAGTAATGTACATGCACAGTTGTCACCAAGGCATCTGTACATCTGTGCACAAACAACCGCTTTTTTCTCTCTCCCAAGGTCATTGCAAGGTCTCCCACACCCCCATGTAGTATATAAAACCTGGAGAGGTTTAAGAGGTGTTCGTCAATCCTCAACTGCTTTACTCAACCATTTTACTATCTCTGAAATTCATTTTTATTCTCTTTTATAGAAGGTAGATTTTAACAGCTTTACATCAGAGACTATTTATTACACATTAATTTTTGCACATTTTCTGTCTGAATAAAAGCATGACACATCATTCTTATTGCTTCAGAGGTGCTATCTGTTGCCATCACATCAATTTAGGAATTTTACTTTCATTACATGATTAAATGTTAACTCTGGGTGTAAATCTCTAAGCTCATAAGAGTTCAGTTCAAGTTCTTAGAAAATCGTAAGTAAAAAAAGAATTCAGTGGACACTTTCTATGAAGGTCTTAATTATAATGAGCTACGGATGCATTCATATGATGTTATAATATGATGTAAGCCATTATATACATAAAAATTATTTATGAGAATGCATTCCTGTTTATAGCCATGTTTATTATGCATAATCCATTATCTCCAGTACTGAAGAAGTCCAGTCCCATTCCACATAGTGCGTTATGAGACCTGTCTTTTTTTTTTATGAATTACAGATAACTATAGAACATGGTACAAAGCTGTACAACAACGTTGTTACATTTAGTGCTCATTTACATATAGGAGAAAATGGTGAGAAATTAAATAAAATGTAGATTTAATAAATATTTACGTTTAAAATATGTGTCACTTTACTGAGAGCTCACAAATACAACTTATAAGCTGTTGTAATACTTATACAGTATGTCCCTTACCTACAGTACCAGTCAAAAGTTTATACTCACCTTCTCATTCAATGTTGTTATTTTTTTCTTTTTTTCCCCCTACATTATAAATGAATACTGAAGTCATCCAGACTATGAAGGAACACATAAGGAATCATGTAGTAAACTTAAAAGTG
>JAOVVH010000026.1:6349713-6361130 GCA_028566435.1 Scorpiodoras heckelii | reverse complement strand
TTTTTTTTCTGTCAAGATGGGGTGCTGAGTGTACATTAATGAGAAATAAAATGAACTTTTTTGATTTCAGCAAATGGCTGCAATGAAGCAAAGAGTGAAAAATTTAAAGGGGTCTGAATACTTTCCGAACCCACTGTATTATATGGTGTATCAGTTACAGGTGAGCTTAATAAACTAAAAAATAAATAAGTTATGCTCTAGAATACATATAGTATTGTAAATGTGTAACTGATTAGCATTTTGCTTTAGGACGTGAAAATCATTCATTCAGCTCTCATACAGACTCATTCAGTAAACGACGCTGTATAGGAACTGCGCTATATAAATCATTTGAACCTATTGTTCAGCTTAGGAACATTTAATTCCATGCTCCTGTAAGATGTAGAGATAGTAAAGACATTCCTGCAAAGCAAAGAAGACATACATGAACTGTGTAGAAGATGTCTCAAAGCTGAAAACTAATAAATAACAAGATGTGAGAAACAGAATCAAATAGCTTCTAAACTTGACTTAATATTGACGCCGCATTAGGTTTAGCAGAAGCCTTACATTAACCCTCCAGTATTGCTTTGTGAAAGCTTTTGCTCTGGTGAATACAGGGGTTATTTGGGGATAAAAATTAAATTTATACAAGTTAGAAGTTATGTCTGGATTTTATGTCTTTGTAAAGCTGCGTTCATGGGACAATGTGGTTTGTTAAATGTGCTTTAGACATGAAATGGGATTGAATTGAATTCAATTCCTCCCGATGTATGTGAACTGTTTTGTGATTCAGTCTACTGTATTTCAGAACATCTGGCTTTCTTTAAGCAATAATGACAATGCTAAACCTTATCTAATGCTAACATGCCAAGTTTCTGTCCTCATGTTCTCGCTTTCTTGTCCGTATCAGATAAACCTTTAGAGTAAGATCAGCCCGTCCTGGAACCCTAAAAAAAGTGTACCATTTCAGGGCCCATTCATCTTAATTAGCATTCGTTCGTGTAATCATTGAGGATAACTGTAATTAATGCTACAGCTTGCGTCTCGAGCTGCCAAGAGCAATATGAGGGCCAGTTATCAAAGCTGTATATCTTGGCTCACGGTGAGCCGAACCATCACTGGATATAAAACAATGCACCGTTAGGAAGCTTTTTGTTTCAGTTCTGACAGAAAACAGGGCTTTTTTTTTTTACAGGAAGACAAAAAGAGAAAAGGGGATAACTAGTTCACATTTCACATAACTAGGCACACATTTTTCAGTTTTACGACTAGCACAATTAAAAGCAAGTGACTACATCGGATTCAAAATATCCAGTGAAAATTGGCTGAAAATCTTAATTATACCACAGTGCTCTTGAATTCTCGAATCTGATTGGTCAGGAAGGATGTGATTTATTTTCTTTGCAACAGCAAATACTTTCTTTGGTACCAGCTTACCCAGGGACCTGTATAGCATATAATCTAAAGTTAGACATACAGTATAAGTGGTGGCATGGTCATGGAAGGAGTCTCAAGTGTCAGAACTTTGGAAAAGTCAGTAGGAACAAGTTTTCCATCATGCAAACGTCTTCTGGACATAGAAACTTCCAGGTTCTGGTGAGTAAGCAACTGTAGCTGCTATAGCTTAAGTGATACCAGGAACTAGCTTTGCTTCGCAGCCATTCTACACCATTACATGAAAATATAAATCGATATATTGTGCAAAATTGCCCTTGTTGGCAAATTGCAATGATGTACAGTGTAAGAAATAAAACACTTCAGTTAACTCTGCTTCCCAAGACTGATTTTATTTCTGTAACAAGGACCAACAAAGGGTTTTGTTTGTAACATAGAGAATCTGAACTTGCACGGGCCCAAACAAACGCCTATAAAAGGTTACAGAAGAGATATTTCGTTCACTGAATATCAGCATTATAATAATCTCCTAAATGAACTTAATGACCCTGCCTTGACTCTTGTCCATTGAAGCCTGATGACTTAACGTCCATCTGCATTGTAAAGCGGGCAGACTGCTCAACCTCCCAGAAAGGAAATGTCATGATGACAGCCCACACTGATAGTGTTCAAAAGAGATCACTGACGGCCCTTTAATTTACTGATGCATTCCCGAAACAGACAATTTCCTCAGCAATGAACCTCTGCAGTAATGACACCGTTCAAGCCCTCTAACCAGAGGCATTTGAGAAATGTGTCTTCTCATTGTCCGGTGTTTTGAGGTCAGGCGGACAATTCAAGCATGCTCCACTCTGACTTGGCTCAAAACCCGTTCTTTTAGTTGAAGTTACTTTGCATAGCTTTACCTGGGATGTTCTTACTGGCCTGAGGACTTCCTGTTAGATTATACTAGTGGATTAGCAGTGAAAAGAAGGAGCACTTCAAGTGATAAGAAGTCGCTTAATATAGCTGCATTTCAGACACATTTACGCAGCAGCATCCTCAGTGCTGACATAAGTCATATAAGTAGACATAATAAGACATACAGTAAGTCAAGGGAAAAAATGTCACATGGTTTTTAGTGCCCGAAGGGTTAGTTTGAGTATTTCAGAATCTCCTGGGATTTTCACACACTACAATCTTTACAGTTTACACAGAGCAGTGAGAAGAGAAAAGAAAAAAAAACACTCAGCAGTTCTAAGGACTGAAATGCCTTGTTCGTGAAAGGTCAGAACAGAATAGCCAGACTTTCTTTTGAGCTGATAGAAAGGTAACTCAAAGAATCACTCTTTATAACCGTGGTGAGCAGAAAAGCAACTCAGAACGCACAGCAGATGGGCTACGACAGCAGAAGACCGTATCAGGTTCCACTCCTGCAGAGCAAAATCCCAGGTCTTAAATGAACACCCAGAGTGTTGACTTAACACCCAGAGAGTTGAAGTAACACCCAGAAAGTTTAATTAACACACACAGAGTTGAATTATCACCCACAGAGTTGAATGAACACCAAGAGATTTGAATTAACACCCAAAGAGTTGAATTTACACCCAAAGAGTTGAATTAACACCCAAAGAGTTGAATTAACACCCACAGAGTTGAATTAACACTCAGAGAGTTGAATGAACACCCAGAGTGTTAAATGAACACCTAGAGAATTGAATTAACACCCAGAGAGTTGAAATAACATCCATAGAGTTTAATTAACACCTAGAGAGTGGAATGAACACCCAGAGAGTTGAATTAACACCCAGAGTGTTGACGTAACACCCAGAGAGTTGAAGTAACACCCAGAAAGTTTAATTAACACCCACAGAGTTGAATTAACACCCACAGAGTTGAATTAAAACCCAGAGAGTTGAATTAACACCCAAAGAGTTGAATTAACACCCACAGAGTTGAATTAACACCCACAGAGTTGAATTAACACCTAGAGAGTTGAATTAACATCCATAGAGTTGAATGAACACCCACAGAGTTGAATTAACATCCATAGAGTTGAATGAACACCCACAGAGTTCAATTAACACCTAGAGAGTTGAATTAACATCCACAGAGTTGAATTAACACCCAGAGAGTTGAATTAACACCCACAGAGTTGAATGAACATCCATAGAGTTGAATGAACACCCAGAGAGTTGAATGAACACCCACAGAGTTGAATTCATACCTAGAGAGTTGAATTAACACCCATAGAGTTGAATTAACACCCAGAGAGATGAATTAACACCCACTTGGAGCTACATAAACACTGTAAGGTGTTAAACCAACACTCTGGGTGCTCATTTAAGACCAGGGATTTACTGTGTGCCAGTTGAGAACAGCGATCTGAGGATACCGTGGGCACTGAAACCAGAGAGACGAAGCCCGGATAAAGTCCAGGTGATGTTTTTCCAATCTATAATTTCAGTCTTGTAATAATGACACTTCTGAGTTGCATGGGAACGATGCACTTCTGCCCTTTTTGAAAGTACAGACCAACTATTCAGAGGTTCATAGCACTCTAGTGACAAGAGCTACCTTAAAAGGTAGACATTAGTACCTGCTTTTCTGGGAGTGCATAATCCGCCTGGACACAAAGAGTTAACCGGATAAATGATCTCAGACTTAATTCAGCTCAACGATTAACGCCACAGCTGCTCATTAACACTCAAGAACAAACTTGACTCTTTAGCTTGGATGGAGTTGAATAACGATGCATTTATTTGTCGCACACACAAAACACTCCAGCTTTAAAGTGCACCAGCTGAATCATGGTTAACCGGCCTCCCCCTTCGCCTTGCGCGCTGAGGCGCACGCACAAAACACCAAAACGGAGTCACGTGACCTGGGCGCTCATGAACTTGTCCCTGGGGGGGGGGGGGAGAAAACAAAGAAAGAAGAGAAAAAAAAGCGGGGATGCAGTTTGAAGAAACGGGGAACAAAGAAATCGGAGGGGGTATAAAACCTCTGGAGCGGAGCTACTCTCCGGCACTGCACCAGCTGCGCAGCGCGCACGCCTTCTCTCCACTCTTCTGTCTCTCTGTCTGTGTGTCTGTCTGTCTGTCTTTATCTCAATCTCTTTCTCACTCTCACACCATCTCCCATCAGCGCGTGTGAGTTCTGGTCCTGGACGGATCAAAGCGCACGGCGCAGGTGCTGTTCGGCTTGGAATCGGGTCAGAGCGCGCGCAGTGCGTGGTGCGGTTCGGGTCCGAGTTGCGCGCAAGTGTGTGTGTGTGTGTGTGTGTATATGTGTGTGTGTGTGTGTGTTTTTAAATAAATAAACCAACCACGATGACCACATTGTTCCTGCTGTTGTCTTACGCGCTGTGCGTTCACTCTCTTCCACTGCGGGACTCCACGAACAGCGACAGGTACAAAGACCCGACGGTAAGTGAAAAACTCAGTATAAACAGCACATTTCTGCACTTTATTTTTATTTTTTTGCAACTGATTGCTCTGGGGCTGTGCAACACATCCTTACTAATCCAGATACTAATAAAGGTACCAGGTTGTTGGTGCATGCTTTGTATCCCCAGTACTTCTGTATCCTTTAACGCACATGACTACACCTTAAGGAGCACAAAGCGAATTAAAGGTAGCACCAGGGGCACTTTATCCTAGATAAAGATACAAACCATGCAGGCTTGATGGCACAAATCTTTGGTACCTTTAGTTCTCGGAGTGTAAAGTTTTCTAATACAGATGCTCACTGCGTTTTTTTGTTTTTTTTTTGCAGCCAGGGACCTTTTTTTAAAAATGAACTCACAGCCATCCTTATGATCTCATGATCGATTTATTATGTCATGTCACAGATTTTTTCTTATTATTATATTTATTGCATATTGCACCAACATGGACCATGCATGACTGACCAGGCATGCATTTCATTCCTGAACTGTTCACTCATGAAATCTAACACAAGCTGTTGCATAACCATTTCATGTGTTTTATGGCTTAAAAGTTGAAATTTTGAGTTTGCGTTAAAACCCCATTCAGACATATTAGTATCCACGAGGCTTATAGAAAATTACTATATTATTACAGTATAAATTTGATGGGTTGTAATGGTTGGTTGTGATGTCCATGTTGTTGTTTTTTTTTTTCTTTATCTACACCCGCCTTAAGAAATCTGACCAGCCGTTAAAAGTTTAATTGTGGTGTAATGTGCCTTCCCAATACCTGAACCCCAGTGGTTCTGTAGTGATGTTTACCGAACACATGTGTGACATATTGAACTTGAGCCACTTGTGTCAGATTTCAAAGCACATTCATTTGTTTTAAAGAACGAACAAGAGATTAAGCACCTTGAGCCTTTCCACTACATGATGTGTTTGGAAATCAGAGACATGGGGTCGGTAGGTCAGTATAAGTCTCCTACATCCACATGCCACATCTGTTATTGCTGCTTCAGGCTCAACTGTGAAAAAGTAGTAGCATCGGAAATCCCTCTGGCACACGACACAAACTAACCTTATCAGGTTTGTCTTTTTTTTATTTTTATTAGGTTTGCATGTTGCTTAGGGTTAAAATCCTTTCTGCTCAGTCACAAACATGCAGTGATGCATCACACTGCAATAGAGTACTTCTAATCTTGTACTATTGTATACGTTTTTGTCCTCAGTCCAGGCTTAGAGAAGGCAGACAGGAGAAGACAAGCCGCACATGGCTGTTTTAACCCAGTTGGACAAAGTCCAAAACCAGTTCCAAGATCTCCATAAGGAAATGTTAGTATAAAAAAAGAAGCCAAGAATAATAACTCAGAGAATGAAGAGCTCTTTGTGTATGCGCCCCATGATGTGCTGATGAATCGCAGACACATCCGACCAAATTAAATATTACCCACGGAAACACAGGCGACTATAAACACTTTCACTTAATACTGAAACCTGTCAGGCCGCACTTTCTCTGGGAAGCATCTCCCAAGCAATTCGGATCATCCCCAGACCCACTGGACGGAAGAATTAGGCTCCTCGTGGTCGCAGGGCTGTGATGCCTCGCTCGCATGTGCACTCAATTTGTTCCTGACTGTTGACAAAGCTGCAGAGTGGAGATTATGCAGGCAGGGGCAAGCCATTTGGCATGTGGTGCAGAATAACAAAACCTCAGTTTGCTGACACAGGGAAAAGGGAAAGAGCAAGATAGCTGCTGCAGCTGCATTCTCTGACCCCTTAAGAACAGCCTGCTGGCCTTTAGTGTGTTCTGTGTATGTCCTGAGTGGAAAAATATAAATATCACTATATACCAATATACCCAAAAATCTATGATTTAAGTTAAAAGAATGATGTCGATAACTTATGTATGCTGGGGAAGTTATACATAGTCGGAGTCGTGTTACACAAACGCTTGAGTTGATTTTCAGATCAGTATTCATAATTATTCAGGTTATTAAAATCACCTGTACAGTTCATGCTTCCTTTAAACAAAAGCACTTACTTTTAAACTTGAAAAATTTGACATAGAACATGAGGACTAAAGAAACAGATGACTTTTTTCATTGCCCTCAAATGTAATATGATCAAACAGGAAAAGCTACAGAAAACTTAAAAGTGGACAAATGATCTAATAGGAGTCATGGATAGTGGCAATAGCTTTAATTGTCAGATTAACGACAACAAATGTGGCTTAATTCCCATATTTCAGTAGCACTTGATCCAGCATATCCTATTATGTTGCAGGTTTTTTTAGATTCTGCACTATTTATTATGTGTACAATTTAATGAAGCCACAAGATACTAAATCAAAGTCAGGAAATGGTCATGTGTGCACGAGATATAACCTCTTTTGTCTTGCTTTTAATTTGCCATTTTGATTTCTCAAATGAATAAAATAATGCCTATGTTTTTTTAATGTAATTTTACCCATTCGGTGTCTTGTACTGTAACAAAAATGTGCCCATGCTTTGAAGGAGAAGCTGACCTAGCACTCAGCCACTTCACTTACAGATTAATTACATATTTGTTTCGAATTTTAGATCATTTTTGTTTTTCCTATTTTAAAGAAACTAAAGAAGTCAGAAGAACTTGAAGTCAGGAAATGGACATGTGCGCATAATATATAATCTCGTTTGTCTCGCTTTAAATAACACCTATGTTTTTTTATTAATGCAGTTAATGTAACTTTGCTCATTCAGTAAGCTGTACGGTAACAGAAGCATGCCCATGGTTTGAAGGAGAAGCTGACTTAGCGCTCAACTGCTTCACTTACAGATGAATTTCTTGCTTATGCGCTGTTCATAATTGTAGATAATTTTTGTTTCTCATAATTTAAAGATACTAAATTGAAGTCAGGAAATGGTCATGTGTGCACGAGATATAATCTCTTTTGTGTTGCTTTTAATTCGCTAATTTGATTTCTGAAATTAATCAAATAATGCCTGTTTTTTTTTTTTTTCAGTAATGCAATTTGTTTAACATAATTTTGCTTATTCAGTGAGCTGTACTGTAACAAATATGTGCCTCTGGTTTGAAGGAGAAGCTGACCTAGCACTCAGGTGCTCCACTGAATTGGTTGATTATTACTTGTTTATGAATTACATAATTTTATCCATAAAAATTTGATCCCCAGGATAAGCAATGCCTCACATTCTCCTCTAAAGTCCTCTATTTTGGGGATTTAAGAAAAATATCAAGTGTATTTTTAATATTTATTTCCCAGTGTATTTTATCAGCATATTTTCAGACCAAGACATGAATTCCAGCATGAGATTTTGTGGTTACTGTGAGGCAGTGGCACTGGACTTAACACTGCTTCTTGCTTCACAAGACACTGCATAAGAAAATTGTCTTAAGTTCAAGTTCAAGCATCATGCGTAATTGAGACAAGTCTCTGTTTTTGGCAAACTCCACTTGCATGCATAGCATACCAGTGACTGAAACTGAATCACAGTTAATGCCATAGTTATCTCCGAAGTCTTAATACCTTGATGCACAATTTTGGGCTTAACTAGACTTTGAATGCTGCCCTGAATGCTAAGGTAAACATTAGGGATCTTCTGGAGACAGCGTTGAGTTTTATCAGTCTAATTTTAACCTAATTGTTTCATTTTTCTGTGTAAACAGCTAGGTGGTACACTAATTCAGTGAACGAATGGTGTCTTTTTGTGCTTTAAAGCTCGTGATGGATATTCAAACACTGCAAAGTCTCACAAATCCTGTACATACTGAACAGTGTGAGTAGTAACAATTATTAACAAATGAAAGTGTTTTATTTGTAATGAAATGAGTGTCCTGTTCAAAGATGTATATATAAATATTGACTCTAAGGCTCTAAGATAAGCTAAGGCTACAGTTCACTAAGAGTCATCACTAAATCTTTACAGATACAGGAGGAAAATCAGTAGGAAACCATCAGTCAGAAGAACAGAAACTTGTGTAATGGGTGCAGTCTGCAAACATGCGCTCACCTGCTTAGATAATTGCAGCTTCAATGTGATATATCACAGAGAAAGTCGACATTCTCCTGCTATCGTTTTTCAAAGAGGGATGGGCATGATGCCTAATTCGAGTTCTGCGAAATGGCTTCATCAGCTTGGCAGATAGGCAGGTTGAGGAGTTCAAATCATCTAAAAATCAATCGTCCTATTGATGGTGTACAGATTTTGCACAAATACAGATCATGGGTATTATGGGATTATGTTTAAAGGAGCAGGTTGAATCCTTGACGGACCCATTTTTCCAAGAGTGTAGGACCATTAACCATCCAAATCCCCAGAACACCTTTAACCATCCAAAGATCATTTGAAGCAGGGAATAGCCATTAAAGATCAAAAACAAACACTGAGACACCAGTGAGAATTCTCTTTTTCCCCCAGTTTATAAGCGTTAAACTTTTAAAGAGCCATTAAAGGTCACATTTCCCAGTAAGGACCTTTAACCATGCAAATAACCATTTAAGACCATTATTCATTCAGAGAAGTCTGAGAATCATTTTTAACCCTGTAAAAACAATAAATATACAAGGAACCCACAAGAAACCCATTTGCTTTGATTATAGAGCCATTATCCAGCCAAAGAACCCATCAAAGAACCCACCAAAGAACCCTTGAGGAACCCTTTTTTCTAAGAGTGTACAACTATTAACCTTAAATAGAAAATTTAAGAAACTTTTTTTTTTCTGTTAAAGTTATAGTTGTTTTAAGACTCTAATGATCAAAAGCACAGATGGTGGAGAGGATGTTGGGAAGAAAAAAAAGAAAGAAATGTAGCATTCCAGATGAAAATATTGAAAACGTACAAATAGATCACTTCAAAATTTATCTTTAAAGAATAAAATCCTGAATTGGTAAAAAAAAAAAAAAAGTAAGCTTAAACTTACGTTTTACAAAGTCAAGTTAAAATGTTTAAAAAGTTAAAGTAAGCTAAGGTTGAAAAAGTACATTTAAAACTTAAATATAAGAAATGTAAACGTTAAAATAGACTTCAAAACTTAACTTAAAAAAAATTAAACATTGCATTGTTAAAAAAAGTACAATTAAATTTACATTTTACAAAATCAAGTTAACACGTTTAAAAAATCAACATAAACTTAGGTTGAAAAAGTACATTTAAAACTTAAAAAAAACCCCGAAATTATTGAAGTTAGTAAACATTAAGTAAATGTAAACCTTAGAAATGTTTTAAAAATATAACGCAAATGTAGTTTTTAATAAAGGAACTGCAAAAGCATTTTATTTTTAAAAAAGTCAACCGAAACTTTTTTAATAAAAAAATTTATACGTTTTCATTCAATCAAATTGTCACTTTTTTAAAGTAAACTTAAAATAAACCTTAAGAAAGTCACTGGCCACGTCAAAGTCACATCAATTTTTGCCACATTTGTGCATTCAATTTATGCAAATTTGTACAAGCGCAAAAGAGCGACGTGTCAAAGAAGCGCGTAACGTTGTGCAGCACTGACATTCACACCGCATTCTTAACCCCCAGACTCGTGCTGCTTTTCTGTGAATCCATCCACAGCTACATGACCACAGCTAGAGACAGCTCATTTCCTACTGACTAAAGGCATTTTATATCTATCATCTCCCATCAGCTTTAATCCATTTCCTGTTCCGACGAAAAACATTCTCCCTCGACGGTGTAATCACTTTTCGTGTGTTTACGACCTTCGAGCTGTAAGGTTCTCTGGAAGTTTTTCTGCGGGTAAATATTTACCCCAGTCTAATTTCCTCAGGATCGCTCATTTTTTATCTCAAGTGTGGCCTAATTTTATTTCCTAAAAGATGGCCTGGTTGCTGGGAACGGGAGTTTATCGCTCATGTTCACAGGACGATGGCGTGTTGTAAAAAATGGGATGTTGTGTACTGGATGGGTAAACCAGTGACAGTGCATATCTGTATCGGTATTCCAGTGTGAATCTGTGGGAGGGGCCGAAACCGGAAAGTTTTTGTTTTTGCACTGTCAGACATGTTGATGTGTGAATTCTGGCTTAACCGCAGCTACATGGCTTGAGTTCATAATTTGTTTTAACAGACATATGCATGGAAGTGTTTTCGTTTAATCCCATTAGCACTGTCATTATTTTAGCTTGTTCAACCAACGCTTACTTAGAAACAAAATAGTCGCCTACTTTAAATTAAGGCTGACTGAGTAAAGGCTGTAATATTAATGAACATGGTCTTTCTTCATCCCACAAGCCTCTGGAACACCTCTAGCTCAACCAGATGCCCTGTGAATCTTTCTGGCGAGCTACCTGAAAAGCAAACAAACAAAGAAACAACAGTCCAGCCCCTATTCGTATCTGTATTGGCATCTGTTTATTCTGTTACATCATTACCACATACCGTGAGCTGGTTCATGCCAATTTAAGCCATCTTGTTGTGGGTCACTAACTTCTTGCTGGTATTTTGTGGAGGAATGTGGAGCAAATGATATCACCTCTCAATGCCCAACAGGGAGACAGTTATCCTCAGGAGCACTGGAGAATGGGAATTAGGCCAAGCATTCTAACACACACACACACACACACACACACACACACACACCCACACACACACACACACACACACACACACACACACACACA
>JAOVVH010000026.1:6211215-6223761 GCA_028566435.1 Scorpiodoras heckelii | reverse complement strand
TTTTAAGTTTACTACATGATTCCTTATGTGTTCCTTCATAGTCTGGATGACTTCAGTATTCATTTACAATGTAGGGGGAAAAAAAAGAAAAGAAAAACATTGAATGAGAAGGTGTGTCCAAACTTTTGACTGGTACTGTACAAAACCCTCTTTGGCAACAACTAAAGGAGACTGAAGAGATGAATGGGAGGGTATAAAATCTTGGAGTGGCGTTACAAGTGAGTCACCTTATAGTCAGAGTAGTGGGCAAAAATCGAACATAACTGCAATAGTGACTGAATGGCCCATATCAGAAAGAAAGAAGAGAATGCCATTTGAAAATAAATGAATTACAGTGAGATGTCCCCTTTACCCTGAGACTGAGAGATGGTTCAATGGCCAAAACAAATAACATAGAGTTTACAGGGCAGCCTTGACAAGAGCCACACTGCAGCTGGAATGATATGAATCTGTAAGCACCTGATTACACAGGAGCCAATGGGTCATTATAAAGAGCGGTTACCATTTTAATAAACGAGGACCCGAAACCAAATCTTTTCAATACCCACCACACATAATCTAATATATATGCTTATATGCTTATCACTTTTTTAATCAATTACCACACTTTATTTTGCAACTTCCAGCTGCATTTCAAGCTGGAATTAGATCACATTTCCAATGGACAAATTCAAAATGAAGACAAAATAAACATTAGCTGCTTGTTTCGCTTACTGATACTCTCTGATACTCTCTGATACTACATTCATTTTGCTTGGTGTGTGTGTGTGTGTGTGTGTGTGTGTGTGTGTGTGTGTGTGTGTTACCCAGGTGAATCATTTTCAGTGCGTGGAATCGACTCCAAAGTTTTGCAGCTGAGTTTTAGATCTCAGTACCCAAGATTAGTGAATTAGTGAATCTTTCTGGTATTAAAGCTGACGTGAACCGAAAGCAGGATGGAGACTTGATGACTTGCCACAGCGCTACTGGGTCGGATGAATAGTTTCTTACAAGCTATTTCATGTACATGTACAAAACTGCAAGAAGTGAGAATGCATTTGTTTTGTGTCTAAGCCGTCAGATGCACGGTGTGGGGAAAAAAGGAACAAAGAAGAGGAGAAATATGCAAAAGATAAAGGCATGCAGTTATGTCATCTGTTCATGAGTATAATATTATGCATGTAATGAAATTGTCTCATATAACACTTAGACTGTGAGGGCTGTTGCATGGATTGCTATGCTATTACACAAGGTATAGCAAATATAGGTTCTGTCTTGTGTATACAAATAGCTTACATACCATTGCATATCATTTCAAAGAGTTTCACCTGGATAATGTGTGTAGCAGCAAAAATGACTACAACCTGCCTTATTTTTGTATATATTGTTATATAGGTTTAAATGTTCTGATTATTTATTTGTTATTCCAAATGTCTTAATTATTTTTTGGAGTTATCATGGAGGGTGGTTTGCTTAACATATGTTTTTGGACTGGTGGAGGAAACCCAAATGGACACACAGGCTCTGTGCTGGGAGGGCCCGGACTGCCCTGCCCGAGGATCAAACCTAGGACCTTCTTTCTCTGAGGCATGAGTACTAAACCCTGCACCACTGTGCCATGAAACAATGATATAAAAACAAATTACAGTTTGTGCACAATGATGCGTTTTTTGGTGGGTGGGTGGCTGGGGGGTAGACACACCGTTTTTGTTGGTTGGGAGGAGTAGGCACACAATTTTTTGTTGGTTGGGGCCAGGGCACCATATAAGCTAGAACAATGAGTGTTTCCATTGTTCCTCCCATGATATTATGACATTATTAACGCTAAGATTTGATAAGACTCAAGTTATGTCCTGAGGCCAGCAGGATAGTGTACTGCAAGTGTCCAAACCATAGAGAAGTTTGTACTTTTATTTTCGGCTCCACCATTTCACTCAAATGTACTCTTATGAAGTGACGTAGCGCACAACATGGTGTGATTGATAATGTAGTTCAACAACTTGACAATGAAATTCGTTCACGAATGTTTATTATCAATTTTGTTATCATCAATTACTTGTTGCAGCTCTAATAAAAAGTATGATGTGTCATTATTTAATCTAATAACCTATTGTAATTGTTTGCAAACGGCTGTAGTATAAGAGGAATGAAACACTTCAGGATGTGCTGCTGTTCTACAACTTTGGGATGGTAACAGACAGCACGCTGTTGCTGATGATCTTCTTATAAATGTTTTATTGCTGACATTGATATTATATTAAGCACTGTATGAATAGGGAACACTGTGTAGCCATGAAAACGTGTGTTCTGATAATGGTCTGCCAGCTTACACCTGCATCTCCTCCTCCATAAAATACACACCTGCTGCATTTCGAAACAGATTTTTTTGCACTTTCATTACAAAAACACAGACAAGCCAGGACTATCGGTATGCACAAGTTCAAACATGCTGTAATACCCCCATTTATGCCCATGCTAAGTGTGTACTAAGAAATATATTCATATCAAATGTATTTAATTACCTGTTTGCTTGTTTTTTTGCCACATTCAGCATTGTGTCAGTCCACACATTTGAACAAATAGTTATGTTTACAAAAGACTATAAAATATACATTTCCCACATTAAACAGGTAACTCAATCAGATTCAAGTCCACCACTCGAGTTTATATATAATCAAGTATTTCTGTCTCCATTTCGTTTTCACTCCCATCAGCCTTGTAATCTTCGTCATAATCATCAGCATCATCATCGTCATGATCATTATCATCGTCACCATCGTCCTCATCGCTCTCTTCCATTTTACGTCCAGCCCGGACAGGCCTCAGCTTCGGGGAAGACAGAGCTGCAAAAAAACAGCAATTTATGTACATGTAAATTCACATAACCAACCTCTGCAGCACAACTTCTTTTTGTTTGTTTTTTTACTTTGGCTATAATTTCTAGTCGTGTCTTTTTATTTCAACATTTTGTAAATTTTGTCCAACATTGTTATTTTTGCAGAGGGTGCAATAGCTCTTGGCTGTTTTGATGATGATGTGACAGTGCAGGAGTTTCGCATGGCATTTGGATAGCCAGTATCTGATTTCGTACAAACTGTATTGATCAGGCTTGTGTTTGTTTCGTTCCACTACACAGTTATCCAACAACTTGATCACGCTTCATTAGCAAGGTTTTAAAGCACTTTTAGTCAGACAGAATTTGTAAAAGCGGCTGCTCGCCCAATGTGATCTGTGTAGACTATAAATTGAACAAAAACATTTCAAAGTCTTTTTGGTGAAAATATACAAATTTCTTAAAGTCGAGGTCAGCGTGTCAACATGTTGATGTATATTCCTGGCACAAAAACAGTTTGGAACAAATATATATACGTATATATATATATATAAATGTACACAAAATGGCCCGGACAGAACGGGAATCGAACCCGGATCGTCTTGCTGTGAGGCGACAGTGCTAACCACTAACACCACCGTGCCGCCCACCCACTACACATTTGGTCTAAAAAGTTATTTAAAAGCAACTCCACTGACAAATATGAAGAAACTCAGACGGCAGTGTCAAATTGCTATATAACTAACGCAAGCCGCATAGTGACCAGTTTACACATGGCATTAACATGTGTCCTGGGCAATCAGATCACAAGTGGTCACTGTTAAACACAGGTGTAAACAGGGTCAAATGAGTCTCTTCGACGCATTGAGATCCAGTAACTCAAACCACATTCAGAGGTGGTCTGGGATGCACACGGTTGCATTCTGTGAATATGTCCTGGGCTACAGTGAAGGACCGTATACCCAACTGACGTACTGTGCACAAATGGACGTACGTAAGCATTCACGTGCTAATGGCGTCACATTAAAGCACTGTACTGTTTTTGATTCCTTCTTCTTCTGCTTCTAATTTCCGTCAGCCTGCTCATGGGAAGGACATTGCTGCCTCCTGCTGCTAGGTGTTCAATCAACCGTAATAACCACACTATCTGATAAGACTTATTATCAGACCCAAATGTCCCAATAGCTATCTACATCAGTACTACTTCAGAGTTAGTCCCAAATACAGATACAAACTGGAGCACTAAACAGATACAGATGGTGTTATGATGTGACACTTCTAAAATATACAGTCGGCTATTGCTGGTTTGTATTCTTTTATTAGCCACCGAACCCTCCCGTGGTGTAAACCCTAGTTCTGTTCTTGCCAGAACAAGATTGTGTGATACGTGCATGTCCTGAACCAACAGCACCAAGCACTTACAAGGTCTTTTGGCCCGTGCCACCTGCGTGATCATGGAGGTGATGATGTTCCTGAGCTCGTCCGCGGTCCGTGGCAGACACCAGCCGTCACGCTCATCACACTCTTCCTCCTTCCCATCATTTTTATGGATGATGCTTTTAATTCTGACAGGGGGTCAATTGGGAAGTGACAATCACTAGACATGCAAGGATACCAGCGTATTTAAGACCTATCATAATCTAAGCTTTCTGTAAAGCATAAATTATTTTCTCACTGATTTAAAGGACAGACAAATGCCTTACTTCTCTACATCCAGATCACACAGCTGGTAAAACATTTGTCGGTAGGGTGGTAACATTCCTTCACGGAATATGTAAACTGATTCCTGTAATAAAATACAAATGAAATTAAGCTATAATGGCACTAATCACTAAATTCCTGGTTTCTTACCATCTAGTAGGTACTGTAACATATAAAGAAAAGCAATATTTTTACTAAAACAAAAGAAAATCAAATCTTCAGATAGACAAGAAGCACATGTGGCCTAAGAGAAAGTGGAGCTCCAGTTTTTTACCTTAAGAATGTATTTTGATGAAGAGGACAGGGAGCTTGATGAACTGGGGTCCTGGGTGATGTCCTTCACACTCGCTGCCTGAGGAGCTAAACATGCAGAAAATCATTTCATCAAGGGGTCAGTAGAAAAGAAACAATGCTATAATATGCATTCCTGACTGTCCACTTTAATAGGGCCACCTGTACAGTACACTTCATTCGTGCTGTTGTCCACTCGGCCAATTAGGGATTTTAAGAGTCACCGGTTCGCATAAAAGTGCGATTGCTCCCATTACGTGTGCCAAGTGTGCACCGGGTGCAACTGAGGATGAACTTGGGATGCACTGTACCTAACATCTTTACATCAGTAAAATCGGATTTATTTATACATACTAAAGTGCCAGAAAATCTGGTACATCCGCCTATGCAAAATACATAGCAGCAATACCTATGCACGTCATCGGTTGCGTCTGCCAGTGCATATGTAAAGAAATAGACATCTATGGAAGCTTCTAGAGCTGTTTCCGCTGTGAGAATTTCAAGTTATCATGATTTGATGATTTTCAACCTGGTTTAATAGTTGGAGCTCGTGAGACGGGTCGTACCATTTCGGAGGTAGAAGCAAAGTGTGCATTTTCACCTATGAGCATTTCAACGGTGTAACGTGACTACAAGAGTTCCGGCAAAACCTTAAGCTTACAACAGAAGGCGTGGTCGTAAAAAGACTCTGGGTGAACGTGAAAGGCGTTGGCTGGCAAGAACCGTTTCACGTGATAGACGTGTAACACTGCCTCAAGTAACATCGGAATTCAATGCTGGGGCCTCGACAAACATCAGCGTGAGGACTGTGCAACGTTCCCTCTAAGATCCCATGGGGGACCTATCAAGTATTAAGTGGTAAACTATACCAGTTTTTCTGGTACTTCAGTGTATAATTATTACTGGAGGCTATATGCCTTGATTATTTAAAAATGTGGCCAATAATGTTATATTTATATTGATTCCTCCACTCGCACCCACACTCTCTCAGATCCACTGCTATCAGTGGCCAATTCTCGTCAAGTCTCTTGGCCAAGTCTAGCATGAGTTGAAGGCGTGTCCTGTACCATATTGAATTGCAGAGCATCATATTAACTTGCATCGCATTATATGCATCTGTAATGTATCGGACCGCTGGCACTGCATCGAGACATAGATCCCTACATGTGGCTTCAGCGCAATACATTAAAAAAAATCATGCACATAATGGTCAAGAAGTTCAGTTAACATTTACATCACACACCAGAATGAAGACAAAATGTGATCGGAGTGACTTTGATCTTCGCAAGGTCATTAGTGCCACATGCACTGCCTTGAGTTTTTCAGAAACTGCTAATCATGTGAAGGTATAACAGATAACAAGATAACGAGATAACAATAAGGCTCCAGTAATGCAAATAACCACTCTATGCATCCACGGTGAGCAGAAAAGCCTTGCTGTAGATGGGTTAAAACAGCAAAATAAGGTATCAGGCTCCACTCCGGGAGAAATGTGATGCTACAGCGTACAGAATTCACCAAAACTGGACAGCTGAAGATTGGAAAAAGTCCCGTTTCAGTGATCCTGTGCCCTTTGTATCCATGCACACGTGTTGGTGTTTCTAACACCGTCGCGTGCACATCAAGAGTGTATATTACAATATTTTCCATAGAGAATAGCAGAATGTGCTGTAAAGCTCAAGCAGTTTTAGTTAGTGATTTAAAGAAAGCTTCGGTTAAAATAATGGATGAAAGTCCTTAATCAATCGGGAAAACGATGTCCTCACCTGCCTTGTTGACCGTGATCGGAAGAGTGTACTGGTAGGCACTTCTTTTAGCCTTTACTGGTATGTCACTTAAGGTGTGTCCTGTGGAGCGTGGTGTGACGGAGAGAAAAAACAGAGAGAGATGGAAAAACAAAGCACCGTTATAATGACACATTTATGTCTTGTACAAATAAAAACACTAAGAGAAAGGAAATGTTACGGCACCGGTAGCTGAAGATATTAGTACGAGTCTATTCCCAATAGTGGATTTATTTTTTAATGATTACAGAATAGACTGATAGACGAATTGATCCATCCGTATCGTACATGCAGTCAGACTGAATCCAGGCTTTACAGACTGACTGAGATCCTCACCATGTCTCACTCCACAGCGGATCCTGAAGTCCAGAACCTGGTAGATTTTAGCCTCTGGGTGCTTACGGGGATCATAACCAAACCTCACCCACAGGCTTCTCCATGGCCCAGTCAACTGATACAAGCACACACACGCGCGCACACACACACACACACACACACACACACACACACACACTTTTCAATACTCTTTGCTACTAAATAACAGAGGATCAGTAAATTATACTATACTAACTTACACTAGGTCTTGTATATCGTATGCTTCACATAACCAGATTTTAAAAAATGTGCAGATATTTTATAAAACTAGCTTTGCAATAATTTAACAGCCAATAAAGTTGAAGCTGTTCTTATGAACTCACAAGTTGTGTGATTTTAAATAGGCTTCAATTGGAGAAAAATAAGAGAGGCTGGTGAGGGAATAGCTTATTACACAATAAGCCATAAGTATTTCATAACTAATGTGTTTCATAGATGCTCCACAACAGTAAATCTAATAAAAAAACAACGTGTTATTGTGTAATTACTAGAAATTGTAATCATCAGCAAAACCAACGTGTCATTGTGTAATTACTAGAAATTGTAATCATCAGCAAAACCAACGTGTCATTGTGTAATTACTAGAAATTGTAATCATCAGCAAAACCAATGTGTCATTGTGTAATTACTAGAAATTGTAATCATCAGCAAAGCAAAATCAGGTTGACGGTACGAACCACCCTGTCGTTGCGTATTTTCTATAACATAATATATGTAAATCACACGGAAACTTTTACACACGGTGCCGGAAGATCTGATACGAGGCAACGTGACTTCCATTTGAACGGTCCGAACAGATCAGAACTTTTACGTCGACAATCATCAACGTGACGTGTCGTGATTAGTCGCTAGCTAGTTTACAGGACAACGTTCTTTCACTCACCATGTAATAAGCCAGAAAGGGGAGCAGGACCTTCAGCTTCTCCGGGTGAACGTTGATGTTGGCTTTGACGGCGTTGCGGGACCATATGGGCCGTCTTTCAAACAGCTGTGGGCGAGAACATGGTCACACATAACTAAAGATACCATGAAAGCGCAAAACGGGGATGTTCTGGGGAGCTGACCTATTAAACACATAACATGGGTTTTGATGGTTTTTTGGGGGTTTTTTTTTACAGGCAGGAGAACTTGCAAGGTAAAACTGTTAAACTTATATTTAAAAGGTGCTAATATTAAAAACACAAAACACACATAGTGTATTTGCAACAAGTGCCTAATTTGACCAACAAGCATTTTGTCCTTCTGCCAATTAGTTTAGATCTAGCCTGTTAAAAATATACACATTACCATGTCTAGCAGCATGTCATTAGAAACTTGCCTTCCTCATTTCCTCCTCTGCCTTGCGGTCACTGTGGTGCATGGTGTTTTTCTGCCAGTTCAATTTAGCAGCCTCTAGTGGCTCAGAGGGAACAGACATATCTTCAAAATTCACAAAAATGGCATTGTGGGCTCTCCGGGCTCGGGTCGGACCGATCAGGCTCTCTTTGGAGAGCAAAGGTGGAGCGCTTCCTTCCCTGTATATTTAGAAACAGTAGAGAGGAGGAAATGATTCGAATACAAAGAGCACAATGTGTTTTACATCCGACATGACAGAATTAGCCAGCTAGACCAGGGTATTGTTGAACTGGTTAAACTCAAATTTCACAGGCTTCATTTGCATACTGGAACATGATTGGCTTTTAGATTTTATGATGCAATAACACTTGAATGCAAAAATGTTTAAAAAGCAAGCACTGGTGTGGTGCAGTAATAATTTTCACACTTTGACCACTGTGAGCACTTAAAATAATTTACTAAATAAGATTTAATCCAAATTATTATTATTTTTCTCACTCACTCATTATCTTAACCGCTTATTCCTGTTTCCAGGGTCACAGGAGAGCCCGTAAAATTTTTTTTTACCATAATAAGCTTATAAGCTTATGTGAATGATTACGGGACTTTACTTTCGGAAAACACCGCTTGCTCACTTGTGCACAACATCCGGCCGGTAGTAGTAATCCACCGGGTTGTCCAGACGAGAGAAGATGGGAGGTGGGAGGAAGAGCGGCACATCTCGGTCGAAGAACTCCTTCTTTTCGGGCTTGCACAACATGATCTTGTCGTACAAAGAGATCTGGGATCCGTCCGCCTCTCTGTGCATAGCCAGGTACTGAAAATCTACCATTCCTTGATGAAACATAAACAGGTTTACGTCTCAAGGACTTGAAGGTATGAGTTACGGGTCTTATCAGCGGATCATCAGATTGAAGAACGTACCTTGAAATTTATACGTGGTGTCCACGAGGCCCAGGATCTCCATGACTACACGAGATTCCCCGCTGCGTCTGTTTGTCCTGCGCCGCACCCGGATGAGCAGGTTGGTGGAAGAATAGCGATTCCCACACACGGGGTGACAGTAAGGGTCCCTGGGACGATACCGCAGCTCCAACCGTTTGGACGAGTCTCCATACGTCTGTCAAAAAAGCGAAGACGGAAAAAGACAGACGATATGTCCTTGAGTTAGAATGACACTCTTATTCTTATTCAGACACATTATATGTCTATCAGCCGTGGGCTTGTGGTTAAGGAACCAGCCTTGTGATCGGAAGGTCACCGGTTCGATCCCCGCAACTGGCACAGCTGAAGTGCCGTTGAGCAAGGCACCTAACCCCCAACTGCTCCCCGGGTGCCCTGGACGAGGCTAGTCTGTGCTCACTTCGCCAATGTGTGTAAATGTGTGTGTTTCACTGCACGGATGGGTTAAATCCGGAGGACAAATTCCTCTGTGTGCAAGCACAGTAGGCCAATACTTCACTTCAATTCACTTCAACATGACGCTAGGAGGGGAAAATGATTGTTTTTCAACAACAACACACACTGAAATGTGTTTTACACCTCTTATATTATTATTGATCATGATATATTATTATTATTGTTTTATTCTTTAACAAATATACTTGAACTGTTTATAGTTACACTGTAATGAGTTATATCCTGATTTAAGTTATGCTCTAACAGCTATAAGGAGGTATTTGGAAAATTAGACAACTAAAGAAAGCATTGTAAAATAACAGTAAGGATAAATGATGACCTTGGACAGTCCCTGTTCCCCTCCAATAGTTTCCAGCATTTTGTCCACGTTATTAACTAAACCCGGATATTCAACACAAACCAGTCTGGTCTCTGATAACGGCAGCGTTGCTGCATCTTTACTTTGAATCTCAGCCTCAGTGGCTTTAGAGGCTTTAGAGGCCATTACTATAACATTAAACTAGCTAAATCCCCCGACACACACACACACACACACACACACACACACACACACACACACACACACACACACAGACTCACGTCGACATCTTCACTAACTATAATCAACATGAGCAAAAACCTCCGGCTGATAAAACACTCCGGGTGGAAACTGCACTGAATATATGTAGTTCCGCCGTCGAAAAACGCCACCTAGAGAAACCAAAACATTTATAAACGTCTACAAATCAAATCCACACCCATTTCTCTTCAGTAGATTCATGAGAATAAGAAGGAAACCTGATTAGATGATGTCTGACCAACAATGTTCTCATATGATGATGTCGCTTCTAAGTACCTTTCTGTAACTGCAAGAATAAAACCCCTTCTAAGAACCTCGATTTAGCACTTTTCATAACACTCCATCCAACAAAAACAGCTCAGCTACTAACTCATTCCCTTCCTGAAGGTTTTTGAGGTTTGCCAAAATGTGCTTTTAGGTTATATTTAGATGTGAAAAAAATCTCATTTCCTTTTTCGATTTAGAAATACATTTACATCGAAGTTACAATAGGTAGGACGCTGATTCAAATATTTCGTAAAAGGGAACGGGGATCGATAATACAATTCAATAATCTTGGTTAGGACTTGAACACGGTGGCGTAGCGGTCAGCGCTGTCGCCTCACAGCAAGACGACCCGGGTTCGATTCCCGTTCTGTCCGGGCCGTTCTGTGTGGAGTCTGCATGCTCTCCCCATGCTCTCCCCGTGCTTGTCTGGGTTTACTCCGGGTTCTCCGGTTTCCTCCGACAGTCCAAAGACATGCGTGTTAGGTCGATCGGTCACTCTAAACTGCCCATAGGTGTGAATGTGTGTGTGTGTTGGTCCTGCGATGGACTGGCGACGTGTCCATGGTGTACCCCGCCTTCGCCCGATGACGCTGGGATTGGCCCCAGGCCAACCGTGACCCCGACTAGCGGGATAAAGCAGAAGATAATGGATGGATGGATGAAAAGCTCTGGATGCACCATTACTAGTAATGTACTGCTACGAGTTTCATTTCTAAGAATCAGGCCCAGATTTAAGAGGTGCACAAGCAAATTTTTGTAGTAACCTCTTTATCCCAGTCAAGGTAAGCAGTTGATGTGTCCTGGAGAATCTGGGTATGTCGTGCGACGGACTGGCGACCTGTCCGTGGTGTACCCCGCCTTCGCCCGATGACGCTGGGATTGGATCCAGCCCCAACCGTGCCCGCGACTAGTGGGATAAAGCGGAAGATAATGGATGGATGGATGGATGGATGGATGGATGTTGCTATGGTTATCTTCTTTGAACCATTCTAGGTTACTGCAATGTTCCCTGGAGGTTATTTAAAGGTTTCCAGAACATCAGTGCGACGATCTCCAGAGGACCGCAGGTTACCGCAAGATTATTTAAAATGTACGGGAACATTCGAAGAACATGCATAATTCAAGCATAATTGTGAGATTATGTATTAAGCCATTTGGTCATTTTGTGTAATGATATCGAGTTTAGATTTTAGGTTCAGAAAATAATTTTTTTTTTACATTTTTCTTTTTAGCGCTAATTATCGTATTCAAACACAAAACATTTCGACTTGAAAGATTTCACTATCTGGTCCCAAATACAAAGAAATAAATTAAGAAAAGTTTCTTAGAAAATGTTTTAAATGATTTTAAAAAGTAAATAAACAATCAAAATATAAAAATTATACAAAAACTCGCATTTTATTCACCCGTGATACGATCCAGGTCAGGACTAATGACATACGGGTTCATTTTTACCAACCTGGCAACCCAGCTGTTCTCAGCTAGCCGAATAATAAGTCACTTCCTGCGCTCCAGTGGAAACACACAGCTTAGACAAAATGGTAAGATTTTACAATCTAGCCAGTTTTATACTAAAATGATCTGCGGTATTGGAGTGAGTATATAACAGTAAATTCATTCTCATTGAAACCTGCAAATTTAAGACCGGAAGTCGGACGATATGATTAGCCGTTAGCTAGTTAGCGAGCTAGCATAGCTGCCTAGCTTCATCCATAATATCACATGACTGTCCTACTGGACTTCGGTGTTCAGGTCTAAACGCTTTATTTACTGCAGAATCCTGTTATTTGGAGTTATAATCACAGATTTCTTTGCAGTTGTTGTTATTTTTTTTATTTTTGTACCCCGACATGACTGATAAATTAAAAAGCAGAACCTCATTCCTGAATTCTTGGCTAACTAAGTCCGGCTGATGATGTCATAGTTATCATAATCATAATCATATACTCAGTTATTTCATCACACCATCAAGGTTATTCATTTAGATCAGGTTGATTTTTCTT
>JAOVVH010000026.1:6169560-6184847 GCA_028566435.1 Scorpiodoras heckelii | reverse complement strand
AATAAAAATAAACAAACAAATAAATAAATAATAACAAAAATCACACTTCAGAATTACAGCTTGTGTAAAAATTGCAATATTTAAATGAAAGAAATTAAAATAATAATAATAATAATAATAATAATAATAATAATAATAATAATAATAATAATAATAATAAATTTATCTCTTGAATCATGTGGAAACAAATTCATCTGGAAATGTATAAATAATTTGTAAAAGAAAACCCAATTTAATTAAATTAAAATCACACCAGAATTACAGCATGTGTAAAATTTTTAATCTTTTATCAAAAAAATTTAATCATTTGTAGTAGTAATAATAATAGTAATCATCATCATCATCATCATCAACATCATTTGATATCTAGAATCATAAGAAATTCACCTGGAAATTTGTAATTAGAAAATTAACCTGAAAATCGAGTGAAAATTGTTTCTGTAATGGACTGTGGCTGTAAACGTGAGCAAACACCCACCCAACTACAAAAAAACACCCTAATTGAAACATTTCTAAATATATTTTTCAGATCATCCCTTTTCATCAGTGCAAATTTTAACAGGCTATGTTCAAAAAAAAGTTCGTTCCAAACAGAAGCATTAATTAAAAGTTTGCATGCACTTAAAGGTGACTAAAAAAAACCCAAGTGTCACATCTAGAGACACATATCTCCATGACAACCCTGACATGCCAAAACTAATTTAGCGTGCTCGTATCTGTTTATCTGTGCTCATAGTGTGTTGGACTGATTGCAGACTCTCTGAGCTTGGAGTTAATCTCGTGATTTGTTCCTGCAGCCTTGTTTTATCAGTGACACAGCGTGCACTGAGCGAGTGCCCTTAACACGGCGTCCAAATATAACCCCATTTCTCCAAATGGCTACAGACGTTCCTCAGACTGTCCTGATTTACTGCTGTGGCTGATTGTTAATCAGTGACTGACAATTAGTACTACTAGTCATCCAAAGTCACCTAGACTGCTGAGCAGTTGAGTTTCCTGCTTGAGAACCAAGCATTGTCTCTGTCATGCTCAGATTTCACCTCATGACCTTCCAGTCACCAGAACACCACATCTCAAAGCAATTACATAGCCATCCTGTGACTGTGGTGCCATTTAGGCCTTGTAGCTCTTGAAAAGATATCATTTATTAACACTCATTCCACTACAATGTACATTTAACTGGTTAAAATTGTGTAAAGTGCTCTCAGGCAAGAATATTGTATTCTGCTCTTAAATGAATAACAGGATTGGGTTTCATTCATTCATTCATTCATTATCTTAAACGCTTATTCCTGTCCCCAGGGTCACGGGAGAGCTGGTTAACTTTCAGATATAAATTTGGGTTTAGTTTTAGAACGAGACAGCCTTGAGGACTGCATGGAAACACCACAGGTGAGTTCAGACATTAATAAACAACGAATGATTCTTTTCTCTCTCACTCTTACCAAAAATCAAAAGCAGCACACTAATAATATAATAGATAATGTTTTTCATTTAGGTGAATCATTTAATTGGGCTGATTTTATACTGATGATTTGTGATACATATCTAAATTCGAATGTCACATGATCTTGCCCCTGTGTAACACGGAAACAACCGATTTCTTTGTTCAGGATCTTCAGGCTTGCACTAAATGACATTTATTGTAATAATATAATAATAAACGTAGAGTGGCACAGTGGCGCAGTGGGTATCGCTGTCGCCTCATAGCAAGAAGGTCCCGGGTTCGATCCCCGGGTGGAGTGGTCCGGGTCCTCGCCGTGTCTGTGTGGGTTTCCTCCGGGTACTCCGGTTTCCTCCCACAGTCCAAAGACATGCATGTTAGGTTAACTGGTGTCTCTAAAGTGCCGTGAGTGTGTGTATGAATGTGTGTGTGTGTGCCCTACGATGGATTGGCGCCCTGTCTAGGGTTGATCCTGCCTTGCACACTATGCCGCCAGATAGGCACCGGCTCTCCCGTGACCCTGGGGACAGGAATAAGCGGGTTAAGAAGATGAATGAATGAATGTTATTTTCACATTACATTTTTACATGTGATTTTATTTATCACACATTATTCACACACAGACACATGATCACCTGTAAACTCTATGTGATATTACTGTCAGGAGTGACTTGTAAAATAGTAAAAACAATTTAAAAAAGTAAATAAAAAAATATACACAGGCCATATTTCAAAAAGAGATTATTTAGTCTTTTTCAGTGTATGCTAAATTTGTTAAAGTATTCATCTCCTGTCGCTTCAAAACATATTTACTGTGGCTGTATTTGATTAAATGACTCAGTCACCAAGAACACAAAACGTTTTCACACGAGTCACGACGTCGACGTCATTTAGCAGGTCAGATCAGCTGATCCAATCACAGCCCACTGACGTAGGCAGGAGCTGCGATCTGATTGGACGACTGCAGCCCTCGTCTCGTTCTAGAACACTCAACGCGTGATCAAACGCAAAACGCGCTTGTAAATCACCACTGTAATTAGCCTCGCTTGCTAACCTTTTGTAGTACGTTAATATGTCCGCCATATTGGAAGGGTCATAAAACGCCGCACGTCCTGGTATAATTGATTAGAACTCGGTTTGGGTTCAGGTCATTTTCATAAAACATTGTTCCGGATGCCGTAAATGTCCTCATATTAAATATACACGACTGAAGAAAATTCGATGTAGCCGAATTAATCCTAATTAAGTACCGGCATATGCAGTTCAAGTGAAAGGTTGGATAGAAATCATGATGACTTGCCTCATTGACTTTTTTTATTGAAATCGAAATCTTAAACATTTTGTCACCAAGCTAGCCCTGAATTAACCTCACAAATTCTCCCACGTGTCGGCTTTTCCTTAATGCACTACTCAATTCATGCCAAGTCTATGAGGCGACTAGAAAAGTTGCCCTATCAAATATGGCGGCACCGTCGTCGCGTCTGGCTTCATCTATATCGTCTTTGCATAGATGTTTGAATCATGGTTAACGGAATTCTGGGAACAAGACGCCTCCTGGAGACTTTTTTTTATTCCCCGTCTTCCAGAGTGGACGGTCTTTTCTTACTGTTTCAGCGTGCCGTACAAACACCTCAACATATGTACTAACCTATATTAGCTTTAGCGTTCGTAAGCTGTTCTACGTATGACGCAAGCACGCCGATGCAGTTCAGCCAATCAGCAGAGTCCAGGACTTCCGGGGTCGTGTTCAGCCAATCAGACGCTTCCACATGCGGGCACAGCAACGGGAGCGTATATGCGGCTCAGTCGAAAGCAGACCGGAGTGAGACGCGGCTCGCTCGAGCTGACGGTAGAGTAGCCGGTAATATTATTTTATTTTTGCCGCTCTTGGGTGAAGAATGAGCCGAAGATTTGTATCCGTGACACCGGCAGCTCACCGTGAATAGTTTCGTATGAATCCACTGAGGTCCGAATGACACCGCTGTAGGTCCCACGCTCCTGACACCGGCTCGGCTAAAACTTCTCCGGGCTGCTAGTCACGTTAGCGTTAGCGTTAGATTTAGCATAGCTTCTTAGCCTAGCATAGAGCTAGCGTTAGCATAGCTGGGTTAACTAGCTAGCTAGCTAACTAGAGTTCCTCGGCGTCGTGTGCGCCGATAGCTAGCTAGCTAGCTGTAACTAGGTTATAACTGCTAATTCAGTTCGACGTCCGCGATGGAGAACGCTCACACCAAGACGGTGGAGGAGGTTTACGGCTACTTCAGCGTGAATGAAAGTACCGGGCTCGGCGTCGACCAGGTGAAGCGACAGCGGGAGAAATGGGGAGCAAACGGTGAGTGAAACACGCACACACACACACACACCGGTAACGGGAACTAACTTTCTTTTAACGGTCTGGGCTCGTTTTAATGCGCGTGCACGCGAGCAGAGACGGGAGCTAGTTAGCCACGCAGATGATTAGCCTCATGTCATGTCTCGTCTTGTACCGGTGGCATGTCCGAGGAGCCTGTGTTCTTAGAGCTGGTGTGAAGGAATGATAAACGTTAGATCAACGTTAGATCAACGTTAACTAAACGGATAACCGGCAACCGAAATGGAAGCGGCTGACGTCATCACCGAGTCAGCAGAACCGCCATCCGCGGTGCGTTCAATATCAAGTCAATCAGTGTTTTCAAATAACAGGAGTTTATCTTAAAAACATAAATACATGCATTTTTAAAAAAAAAAAAGATCTGTGAATTATTTTATTTCTGTGTCTATACAAGTAATACATTTTACTCTCCATGATTTCCACATCACACCTGATGCATCATCATACGTGTCTAAAATGAAGAATGTTTATAATTGAGACGTTTCTATAATAAATAATTGTTATACATCTAAACTCTCCTTCTTTTTTTTCTTCTTCTGTGTTGTGGTGTGAATTCGGGTACGACCTACAGAACTGCCGGCAGAAGAAGGTAATCCTTGTTGCTTCCTTGCATCCGCTGTTCATATGCGCATACATCTACGACGACGACGACTCTTCTTCTTTCTCTCGTCCTTCATATGCATTTTCTGTTCCTTTTTATTTCGCAGGGAAATCACTGTGGGTGCTGGTGATCGAGCAGTTCGAGGATCTGTTAGTCAGGATTCTTCTTCTGGCAGCGTGTATATCATTTGTAAGTACCGGTTTTAAACGCGTCGGATTGAAACATGAGGTTAAAGGCGGGTGAGAGACGGTTTATGAGGAAGTCCTGAAGGGTAACTACGTCAGGCTTTAGGGTGTCTGATTGGTTGAATAAGTAAGGAGTAAAACACCTCGGGGTTGTGCGGTTATAGGCAAAGCAGCAACGACCGGGTGGTGTGATGAGGTGTGTTGCCTCATCCAGACTGGATTATTTTTCTGTCCACTTGATGTTGCTGAACATCCACTGAACTAACCAGTAGTCCCTTTTTATAACTGATGTTAACTGGTGTTATGGCGGCTATAAACCAGTGCTCCTTCATCAGCCTGTCTTTTGAAGTTAATAAATAAATAAAGCTTTTCATGTTACCGAGAAAGAGCAAAGTCCTAAAGATATTCCTATGGCAGAAATGGTAAAGGAATTGTTTCCCGTGACCGAGCTTTTATAAACGCTTAACACGAGGAACATTTGTTAAGTAGGTACCGACACTTAGTGACGATCAGTTTACCGCCAGGCTTGAACTGTATGAATGATGGTTATTGTTATTATAGAAAGAACACATTCATTTAAAAAACCCAAAACATAGTTTTTCAAGGGTTATCACATCAAATGCTTTGGAGAAAATACCTCCCAAGAATTCGACCATGCTGTGGTATAAATATATTCAATAACAGATTAGTAGATATTAATGTCCGTTAACGTCTTAACGTGTCATCCGGGTGCTAGGTGACGATAGTCTGAAGATCAGGCCACATGTTTCAGACGGTGCTAACGAGAGCTTCCGGTGTGGTAAGTTACACCGTCGGGGTGTCGAGCACGGTGTGTCTGAGAGCGCTCGGAAAGCTGGAATGTTGTGAGTGATCAGGATCCCGAGCCTGCCTGCGACCTCGGTGGTAACCTTACACCGTACCACTTTCCACAGCGTTTAAACCGCTGACCTTTCCATCACCCCGTCACTGTCCGGCTCCTCGTCACATACCAGAGCGAGAATCTGGTCTGTAAATCAGTATCGTTTGTTTTACTGACTCACCGGTACTCTAGTTGTCCCTTCCCATTAGGTGTCCCAAGGGAGCTTGCGTCATACGGTCGGTACGTCGTGCCCCGCCGCTGCCTGCTCCGCGTACAAAACGCACGACCGCAGTCCTCCTGAGACGTACAGAGGGTTGACCTTTTTTTCTGACTTGACATGTTTGATGTGATGCCTGGACTAACAATAACAAGCAGTCTGATTGATGTGGTTTGGGAACAAATCATTCACGAGAAGGAGCGAAGCGCCGTTTGGTCATTTGTTATACGTACGTATTCGTAGCTGGCCCAAGGGGATATTATCATCCCAGGCATGTTATCTAAACGTCAACAAGCTTGTCGTGCGTAATGATGAATTATTAGCGCGTAGAGAATTACCGTGCATCAGTAGGCACACACAGACACAGTTAGTAGTGTAGATGCTGTGGCTAAAATGATTTATCTATCTATCTATCTATCTATCTAATTGGTGATGAGGTGTTTGCATTGGACTTTCACCACACCTACAAAGTTGCCACGCTTGAAAGTCTGCCTAAAATCTAATTTGCATATCGTCAAATCGACATAGTCATCGGTATATTTTTGTTTCCATAGATTTTCCTAGGAACTATTAGTCAAACATAATAGGAGCTAAATATGTTAATCCACCGTGGTTTTTTTTTGCATGATCACTGCTAACTGGTTGTCAGAAGCATCCCTGACTTATTTTTGCACTGAGAAAATGTCAGACAGTAAACATGCCTGTCAATTCCTTTAAAGCAAACTAAAACGTACGTAGCCTGGTAAGTCGAAACGTTTCTATTTTAATGCTTTGGCTTGGCGTGTGTGGGTATAAATGCACGCGTCCGCAGGAAACAAGTGCCGCCGTTTCTCAGCAACCGACCCAAGACGTTTGGCGTTTGGGATGTTTTTTAATCCGCCTGTGTGTGTTTTGTGTGCTGTGATGATGGCGTGCAGGTATAATATATTCCTGATCTGAGTCATTGTGTAGGATGCTTTAGTAAAGATTCATGGATGAATGATTAGACTATAAATGCTGCACGGGATCTCTAAAACAAAAAAAAGGAACCTGTCTCCAGTTCTTGAGCATAATGAGCTTTAAGATGTACGTATGCCGAAATACTGTAGTGTGTGTACGAGACGGATGAGCGGAAGCGTGTGTGTTCATTGTAACTCATTCACTGACTGATAACAGGCTCACAAAGACAACCGTGTTCCCCGGGAGTTTCGAGATACAGCAGGTCGTCGGATCGTCCTGACGTTCTCGAAACTGTTTGTCTGAGACGTAAAAAACAATTAAACTGAAAAGAAAAGGAAAGCAAACTTTTGCCAAGTGTGTGTAGCTGCACGTTGAAAACCGATCATGAATCACAGCCAGGTTTTTTTTAGTTTTTTTTTCTGTCAGCGTGATTGTTAGTAACTGCTCATAACTACGGAAAAATACACACCCGGTTTGTTTTCTAGACGAGTTGATTCAGAGTCAAATCACTTTCTCGCTGCTGTTGAATCTGACTAGTGTCATAGCACATCCTCGGGAAGAAAAACACAGCACAGCATACACTTGCCGTATGTTTCAATTCCAAGTACGAGGAATGACGGCAGCTCACGTCTCCGAAAAAAAATACACAGCAGCTTTGGTGCACTTCTACAGGTGAGTTGATTCGGAGTCGAATCACTTTCTCAGTGCTGTTGAGTCATGCTAAGGTTACTAAGGTTCACAGCTACCAAAAATGCACAACAGCTTGCTGTATATTTCAGTCCGAATATTAGGACCAGCAGTAGCTTACATCTACCCCCAAAAAAATAAACACACATACAGCGGGTTTGATTCAGTTTCACAGTCGATTCGATTCAGAGTCGAATCACTTTCCCACTGCAGTCTGACACAACTTCATTGAAATGCTCACGAACCAATTGTCTTGCTCCTGCATGTGAGAACGCCGTGTTCTGACCTGCCCAAAGAACCACACTGAAGAAGAAAACACACCAGGGTTCAGTTCAAACACGAAATGATTCCTGATATTATCCCGCACTTGTAACTGTTGTTGTTGTTATTATTATTATTATTGTTGTTATTCCCTTCGTGAAATTTCCTTCATTTCTTTTCTGCTGTAGGTACTGGCCTGGTTTGAAGAGGGAGAAGAAACTATTACGGCTTTTGTGGAGCCTTTTGTAATATTGTTAATTCTTATAGCCAACGCCATCGTAGGAGTCTGGCAGGTAAGTTCACCTTTGACGTTTGCTGTTTGTAATATGAAGAAACGGACATTATTTTTTGCTTGCACAATATAAACAGTGGCAAGTGCCATATTTGCAAAAATAGCATTATGGGAATTCAAACATGATGGATCAGAAATCTTATCTAAAGCAGCACTGGAGTCATATTTTAATCTGAACTTGACGGCGGTGTGCTTTGAGTTGATGAGAAGCTTGGATTACATACAGGAGGCATTCGGGATTACTTTGTCTTCAAAACACTTTCTGGCAGCTTTTAATATTTGGTTATTGTTGGTTCCACTATTTGCCGTCCACGTAGATTATCTAAGGCATAAAACACTCGGACATGCAGTTATAACAATGTTGTACAGCATCACCGTGAGTTCAGTGTTACTTATACAAATGATGACCTATTAGAGCAAGTACATTAATGTAAATTTATGATTTGTGCACAAAACAAAACAACTGTCAGAGCTGCTGTTATAGAAAATCGACGATGCCTCATTGACCGCTCCGGTTCAAGTGATTGATGCACAGCTTTTTCCAGCTCCTACTTCTGTGTCCAATTTCGTCGCACAGTGTTTCGACGTCATCTCTGGTATGCAGTGAGTGTTCTTCTGTTCATTCCTGGCTTTTTCATCAATGAAACTGCCCTTGTTGTGAAATGAAAGCACATGGTGATCTCATTTCTGGTCCTTTTAATTAAGATAGCCCCTCCTTTCCAGTGTAGCGCTGAGGGCCTTTTTTTTTCCCCCTCCGCCACCTCTCAGTTGCCCTGAAACCAGTGTCCCAGTTTCAGTGGTATTATTTTGGTCACTGGGCTCATGTGAGAAACCTATCCTTAACCCTGAAAATTGCTATGTGGCACTGAGAAAATGGTCTGGCGTAGCTTGGGGCTTTCCATCTTTCATGCACCAGTGAGGTTCTTCTAAGCCATCTTTTGCCGTTATGGATATGGAAATGCTCGCTTCATGAGTTTCATTTCTTTTGCTCAGTAACCTGATGGATGGATGGATGAGTGGATGGCTGGATGGATTGAAATTGATTGTCATTGCTCAGTACAAGGCAACGAAATGCAGTTAGCATCTACCAGATGTGCAAACTAACATTTTAATGCAAAAACAATGAATGTAGATGTGCTTGTATGTGATTTATATCTATATACACAGATGTCAATTATCTCTATACATACACTATATTGCCAAAAGTATTCACTCGTCTGCGTTCACGCCCATATGAATTTGAGTGACATTCCCATTCTTAATCCATAGGGTTTAATATGATGTCAGTCCACCCTTTACAGCTATAACAGCTTCAACTCTTCTGGGAAGGTTTTCCACAAGGTTTAGGAGTGTGTTTATGGGAATTTTTGACCATTCTTCTAGAGGGGCATTTATGAGGTCTGATACTGATGTTGGATGAGAAGGTCTGGTTCTCAGTCTCTGCTCTAATTCATCCCAAAGTTGTTCTATCGGGTTGATGTCAGGATTATGGGATTATGGTTAAGGAACCAGCCGTGTGATCAGAATGTCGCCAGTTCAGCAAGGCGCCTAACCCCCAACTGCTCCCCTGGCGCCCTGGACGAGGCTGCCCACCGCCCCGGGCTAGTGTGTAGACTTCACCAATGTGTGTTTCACTGCACGGATGGGTTAAATGTGGAGGACAGATTTCTCACTTCACTTCTGTGCAATCCAGTCAAGTTCTTCCACACCAAACTCACTCATCCATGTCTTTATGGACCTTGCTTTGTGCACTGGTGTGCAGTCATGTTGGAACAGGAAGGGCCCGAGCGTAAACTGTTCCCATAAAGTTGGGAGCATGAATTTGTCCAAAATCTCTTGGTATACTGAAGCATTAAAAGTTCCTTTCACTGGAACTAAGGAGCCGATGCACAATGCAGTCAGACGAGTACCTTTCTGTACTCGAATGTGGTACTGCAACAGGATTCCACCGTTGCAACAAGACAGTTCATGAAATTTCTTGACTCCTAAATATTCCACAATCACCTGTGAGTGGCATTATTGGTACTGGGGTCACTCATGGGATCTACCAGCTTTACTATCTTCTCAGTTCTCTGCATTGTCATCGAATAGTGCTGCGTAAGACACCTGCCCTGCCACCGTGCTGCGGATTTACACACCCATTAAACACCTAGAGTAAATAACCTGTGCCGTTTCTCAGCAACCAGCCCAGGGACCATCCTCTAAGGGGACAAAGTCGATAGAGTTACACTCATATTTTCTATCTACTCTGTGTGTGTTAAAGGTAAACGGCAACATGTTTTTAGAGCCTTAAAATAGCAGATGCATCACCGTAAACTTTATGAAGTGACTTTAAGTAGTTTCTGACAATGCACGGCCACCTGGAAGGTCTCGTTGTCAATGAATAACTTCCTGAAGACGGTTGGGGGGGAAAAAGCTTGAGAGGAACCGAAACTTCCGTTTCAAAACGGAAACCCGGAAACCCTCCCTCTTCTGGTTGACTCAAAACTCATTAGTCAGCAGGATTAGTAGTGATGTAAGACACTGGTGGTAACTCGTAATGTAATTACACTTCTGGTAATGTTACGTTTGCAAATGAAAATCACTCAATCACAATGACTGAAAATTAAGTGGGCTTATTGCGCTTTACTTTTGAATTGCGTCAAATGGACAAACGCAGACTTCCCGCAGTTTCCTGTTTATGATGCAACACCTGACCATACAGTGGCGCAATGAACAAGTGAATCGCAGCGTTAGACTAGCCCGTGTAGTGGCTGACGGTTCAGGCAATGTGAGCTTATTTTTCCCTTCTCGATAAAGGACATAAATGTACCGGACTGTGTACAGGTGTGAAAATCCACATTCACATCTTCAGAATCACCTTGTAAAACAATAAAGCTAATTGCGAAATGTTGTTAGTGCTACCCTCCTGACCAAGGAGCCACTTTATCCAAAAAGTCTGTAAGCCAATCGGAACGGACCAGATCGTGTGTCGTCGAAATGTGACCCGTGTGAGTCAGTTACGCTTCGGACAACTAATTAGCAAAAGACAACTTACCATACTAAAATGACGTCCAGCTACCTGGACAGAAAATATGTATTAGAAATGTATAAAGTGTCAGAGCTTGTTTGTACCACAGCGGACATAATAATTGGACAGTGCATAATAAAAACCTTATAGTCGTAACTGCAGGTTGAATAAATCCACACAATATGCAGCGCTGGAATAATACAGCCGTGTGTGCATTAATAAGAGAATTAATATGAAATTGGTGGATAAAGTAATGTAATAAGTTATTTTGGATCCCTGTTACCCGAATTAATGCCAACAGAGGCGTCTGGCCAAAAAAACTGGCCGTCGCCAACAGGATAGCAATTTTTTCACTTAAGGAATGATCAGTGTTTAATTTTGGGATTGTGAACAAACTCTTACATTATATTATACCTGCTGGTGCATTGTGACATTTATAAGGCCGAAATATTAATTCCTCCGATCAACCGGTTCACCTCGCCCCCGTATTGTCTCTCCCTTTACTTAAGGTTAATATCTAACTATTTTTGGCGCGCTGCTGCTGTTGGCGTTGATCATAAATGAGGCTCAGATTTATGATGGCAGCTGTGTAAAGCTCTTCAAAGTACCGGGCTGTAAGATAAGCATTATCCGATTATACTTTCAGCTTCACTGTTTTAGCCACCACACCCAGAGCATTCTTGATCCTGAATGTCCAGCATGTAATGTGTTCTTCTGTTCAGCAATGTTAGTGTGCTTATTTTAGTTTTTTTAATCATGCTTGCAGGAGCGAAACGCAGAAAATGCCATCGAGGCCCTCAAGGAATACGAGCCCGAGATGGGAAAAGTGTATCGACAGGACAGGAAGAGCGTGCAGAGGATCAAAGCCAGAGACATCGTTCCTGGAGATATTGTTGAAGTCGCTGGTAAGGATGTCCGTCTCTTTTTCGGCGTCTGTTGATATTAATCACTAGGCAGAGTGTGTGCGATTGTGTGGCGCAGGATTATCAGTGTGAACAATAGCTGACTGAAGTCATCCTGCTGCCCAGATGGTCTCTGTAATGTCTCTGAGCGATAGAGTTTCCTCGAGTACTTTCCTCGTCGCTCGCTCAACTCTGTCGATCATGCAAGAGGTGTGTATGTGTGTGTGTATGTGCAGGCTTTTAAGATGAAAACATGCCTAGACCATGTGAGAAAGACGAGAGGTGGTTAAAGCTCTGCGTCACTGCTGCTTTGCATTGGCTGCTGTAATGTAATACAGGCCGAGCTAATGATGCAAAAAGGAAGAGAATCCACTAATCCGGTGTATCTGCATCAAACTCTGACCGAGTTTATCCTTTCTGTACCACGATCCTTAATGTCAGTGGGGTCAGCTGTTGGATTATCTATAACACCCCTTCTTCCAGGTTGCACTGTCTTGTGCCAGGTTTGATTCGTCAGTGATTTGTTGTCTTGGAGGGTCCTTACTGGTTTTCGAAACCACCAAGAATGGCTTTATTATAATAATAATATTAATAATAAGAAGAAGAAGGTGAAGAACACCAATGATAATAAAATGTAAATAATAATAAAAATATGATAATTAAAAAAAGTTAAATAAATCGGTGAAAAAGAAAATTTCTTAAAAGTTAATACATTAAAAAGTAAATATATAAAACCATTAATAAAAACTTTATAATGAAAAATAATGGATAAATAAACCAGAACTATTAAAGAAATAAAAAAACACAAATTTAAACATGATGAAAAAAATAATAGCACTCAAGTTTGCTTTATAAAAAAATTACTTCACTGAAAACTTTGAGGGATCAAAATAGTAAGATGAACACCAACAATAATAAAATCTAAATAATAATAATAAAAAGATGATAATAAAAAAGTTAAATAAATCGGTGAAAAATAAAGTTTAATAAAAGTTAATACATAAAAAATAAAACCATTAATAATAAATTTATAATGAAAAATAATGGATAAACAAACCAGAACTATTAAAGAAACAAAAAACACTAATTTGAACATGATGAAAGAAATAATAGCACTCAAGTTTGCTTTATAAAAAATTACTTCACGGAAAATTTTAAGGGATCAAAATAGTAATAATTTTGTCCTAAAACGCGTCTTGATGTCCATGTTGTTACTGGAAAAATTACTGAAATACTTCATATTTCGAAAAACTTTTTTTCTTCTTCTTTACTTTGTAAGTTTTGAAAAAGTGTTACTGCTTGGATTAAATATACACCATAAAGTACGGTAGATTACTTTTGTGATGTACTTTTGGTGACGTATAGTCTGTATATATAAAACTTACATACAAATAGATTTAATTGCTGCAGAGTAATGCGTGTTACCATATTTTAATTTGACTATTTTTTTTTTTTTTTTTGGCTGCTTGTGGTAAGCAGAGCAAAGAGACATGTGCACACATTATAATTAAAGAGATACAAAGTCTATGTGTGTTTCTTAAAGCTAGATAACGATCTAAAAGTATTTTTAGCTAGTCTGGTTGGCACAATGCACAAACCTCTGCATAGAAAGCCACAGTTTTGACCACAGGAACAAAGGTGTGGTTTTTGCGTGAGGAACCCTGCTACCGTCGGAGATGAAAGGAAGGCGGTGCCTAAGACTATGACGACGATGGAAGTCACGTGATCGCATAAGTGTGCCCGTCACCGAACAGAGGAGACAGGATGCGTATTGTTTTAACAGACCTGCAATTACAGAAAAGAGCACACAAATGAAAGGGTATAAATATTTAAGATTAGCAGGACCAAATAAGTCATCCTCCTGATAAACGTTTCTTGCTGTGCGTCCATGTCGCGGCCCAAACTTCCTCCAGCAACAATATAACATCACTACTCCGTTTTCTGCGTCATAGCTGTGTCTTTTCAGTGACCTCGTGTATTCATGCTTCCTGAGACGCACTCTCTGTGCAGATCGGCCACCTTCCTCCTGCGTCATCTTCACCTGCTCTGGGTGTTTGTCCGCCGTTAGAACGAGACACGGCGATGAGATTCGAGGGAGAGAGAACTGATTTTCTCATCCCCCTACACAGTGTGGTGTTCACCCATAGCTTTGCAGATTGAGACAATTCAGAGGACAAAGAGGAGGAAAGGCTGCTGGGGAGGAACAGGAGAATGGGTGCAGCATGAGAGGAATATTAAGTAGTGGTAATGTTGAATATATTCACACGAACACTAAAGGATCTGTGTGTGTGTGTGTGTGTGTGTATAGGCCCTTCTGCACTTATAGTGTGTCTATCAAGCATCCCAGTGAGTCCTGGTCTGAGATCAGTTCCACTGTATATAATATTGATTTTCACAAAGGGCTCCAAAGCACTGATCTAGTTTGAGATCTCAGTTTTGTCTGGCCGTCCTGCTGCAGATGGTGCCATGGGATTTTTTTTAAAGCCACTGTGACCTTGCAGGTTTTGCGTCATACCCCATCATATTCGCTGGATTAGAGCGAACAGCAGGCATATTCTGTTCTCAGGCTGTACTCATACATCGTGTCCCTTCAGAGAAGAATTAGCCATGACATGACTCGTCTCTGTCAAGCTGTCAGCCCCCTCAGCACACTCATCCAGCATCAGCACAAATGTCATCTCTGAATAGTTGAAAAGAGGAGAAACAGCATCGTTTTAATTTTTTTTTTTATACCAATCCCTCCTACACTGACGGAATGAGTCATGAGCCGAGGATCGGACTGCGTCTTTTGTTTCTCATGCTCTTCCCTGACAGCATGACCTTGGAAGGTGGTGATGAAAAGGAAGCTCAGTGGACCCCTCCCTGTCGTGCTCTTTCAGCCTCCCACAACGCCGTACCTCTCAGCTGTTGCCATGTAACGCAATGCCAGTCCCGGTAGCTCGGGTTGCTCACACCAGTCCACTATTTGGCCTGGGAAGTGTCTCCGTTTCCAGACATCTGCGAGGCAGCTGCTATTCCTGACCTTACAGCACTGCGTATCTTATCTTATATCATCCGGTCTCCTGAGATAAGTACACTAATGTCCATCCAGTTCCTAAATGTGGCAAATCAGCAGCTTTCAACACTAGTCCTCTAATGTTAGTCTGAGTACTGTGTAAACTGTCATTATAAGACAGAGGAGAGAAGACGTGCCAGGATAGACGACACCATGCACTGTATTGTTTCCTGCATTGCAAGTCGAACCTTCTTTTACTTTCCTTGCAAAAAAGGTGGTACATTCAGTCTCACTGTTTTGGTATAGTTGCAACGGATGGATGATTTCTCGAAATCCAGTTGTAAGAGTTCCTAACCAAGCTTGGATCAAGAGTTAGAGGTGGTCTACATCAACTGTTTCTCATGCAGTGTGCCATTAGTATATACAGTGCCTTGCGAAAGTATTCGCCCCCCTTGAACTTTTCAACCTTTTGCCACATTTCAGGCTTCAAACATAAAGATATAAATTGTAAATTTTTTGTGAAG
>JAOVVH010000026.1:6152040-6166464 GCA_028566435.1 Scorpiodoras heckelii | reverse complement strand
CCTTTAATTAAACTCCAACTCTAATCAGTATATCAGATGAACGAAAGATAAAAACTATTTTTTATTTTAAAAAATGATAAGACGTTAATCATCTTTAATATTTCACTTTTGTCAAATACAGTTGAGCGAATAACGAGGAAACATTCAACAGTCGTTTCTCTTAAATAGAAGAGTGATAAACGGCATCAACATTTTCAATGGTCCTACGATGCCGACCTGCACGTACAACACAAATCACAACGTGCGTTAAAACCGCGATTAACACACGATAAAAAAAATTAGTCACGTGACGGAGCTAATAAAAATAAATCTGTCTAATAACAGAACAAAATCGTGCTACTACCGTTTACGATTTGTGTCCGTTGTGCGACACCCACCGTAGATGGCGCATCATTGATTACAATGGTTCTGCTCAAAACTGGACGAAATGCGGGCCAGTTTGCTAGGTATCTCCAACGTTCCAGGAATCCCTAATGGAGCCGGTCCAAGAACCCATTCCACGTTGGTTCGAAGAGCTGTTGGAGCACGGGCTCTAATGGTCCAAGAAACATGAACAGACCAAGGGGACTACTTTTAAAATAAAATGAAGCTGCAGTTCCCTGGTTATCTTTTTAAAACAGACTTTTCTTTGGTTTGCTCCGATTCCAAGAGCAACATTCAGCCCTAAATTTAGCGACTACACAAAGACGAGCCTCTTTAGACTGGGACAAAGGCACAAGCTGAGGTTTGCTATTTCTGATTTATTTTTTTCTCCATGCATTCATTCATAAGTGACTTGAAAAAAGGCTACTGATTTAGTTTAAGATCCCCGATTTCACGTTCCGTCTATAATGTCTTTAGGAAATCCTCGACAATGACATGTCGTGCATTTGTGTTTACAACAGAGACGCAGAGAACACATCCACTTCTGTCTTCTTTTCCATTGCATTTAAGATAGATTTTGTTTTGGGCAGCATCATTCAACGTCCGTTAAGTCACCTTAGATAAAATCATCCCATCTTGTCCTATTAAACAGCACCTCTTACTGATTGTCACCTCTGGTCCTAGCACTACTCTGCCCTCGCATCCTAGCAGTGTGTGTTCTGACGATACACATGGGAAGAGTGTGTCCTAATAAAAAAACATACTTGAATCTCTGCAGGAATTGCCTTTGGCACCAAGTAGGTCAGGCTGTCAATTACCGCAGTAAACGTTTACGTTAACATTTATTCATTTGACAGACTCTTTTATCCAAGGTGACTTACAAGTAAGAAATAATAGGCTTCAGTCTAGGACACCTTTGAGTAAGCATGAAATCTACATCGATAGGAAAGTGCAGGAGATCGGGACCTAAAGTTAGCTACGTTATGAGTTAGAGGTGTCCGGAGAAGAGGAGGGTGAAGTCTTCTAGAGATTCTTGAAGACGTATAGAGTGGTTTGCGCCTCCTATGACGGCATTTGGTAGCTTGTTCCAGGATCAAGGAACCATAAACGAGAGTAGACTTGAAGCGGAGGCAAAGCCAAACCACATTTCTTGTAGGAACACAAAGGCTAAGAAGGGGTCTGTATGAGAACGTTTAAGTAGATGGGTACAAACCAAGAATTCACAAGCATTTAGTGACTTGAATTTGATTCAGGCAGCCGTGGGTAGCCAGTGGAGGTCAGTGAGCAACAGAGTGACCAAAACCAGATCAAAAACCAGACACTACGTTCTGGATCCATCTGTAGACATAATCTAAGATTCATTAGTAAAAGTAAATTTTGTGGCAGTCTTCAAAATTCTTCATTTCTCTTTTACGTGTGCATGTAGCTATACAACAACTTGGTCAAAGTGTGACGTTTGCATTTGGTTAGCAAGGACGAATTTTATCTTTCTATCTATCTATTTATTTATTTATTTTTATATGGCTGTGTTGCTGGAATTTATCCACCGTGAGCTCTGATGAGTTTTCCCAGAATACTACACATTTTCTAAGCTTGGCTTTAAATAAAAGGAGGCTATTTGTCTTCAGTGAGTCTTGTCCAAATGCCTGGCGAAGCCTGCCCCAGCCATGCCTCCCTGTTACCACTGATTTTTAGCACACCTTATTTATATTTATGGGCTAATTTTAGCTTTTTGACATTTCGAGCCGTTTCGTAACCCATGTTATACCATAATAAACTACTGCTCTATTTCCCAAAAGAGGAATCTCTGTTAAATGGAAGATCGGTCATTACTTGGATGCTTTCTTTAATCCCACATCAGCTGTCTCTAAACTCTAAAACCGATCTCATACGAGCCTTATTCAAGGACGCTCCATTCTCCTTGTATACTTAAAGTAGGTTACCCTACTGTCTGACCTTTTTCCAACTTGAGATATATATCGAGTGCACGTTCCACATTTGTTCATTTAGTTAAGGGGCATTTTGTCGACCGTGTCTATTTTTAGCAACGGGATCACAAGAAAAAAGTAGCATGTGATATCTATAGCACTCCCGGAGCCCTACTAAATGGCCTCATGAGTCTTTGTGAATGAGCTTTTTAAGTCCTTATCCTATCCAAACACTTTGTACAAGTTTGGCCTGAAACTGGCTCATTGACGCATTCTTCATATAAACTTACCATTTATTACATTCAAAGTGGACGGTTTAAGTGAACGCTCTTCTGCATGACTAATAAATATCGGCGTAGCTCGGTTATTTAATCAGTTTATGACAGAATGATCTTGTAAGCAATCATAACCCCTGCCATTTTGTGGAAAGAATGATTCACAACCTATTTTTAGCGTTTGCCTGAGAACGCTAGAACATCTTTAAACCGTTTTTGATGTATCCGTGCCCTCTCTAGCAACGTCTAACTGGTTAAAACGTTTTTTGAGGTTTTTGAAATTTGAGATCACATTAATTCCTTCATCATCACACGGGTTCTCAGCGGGAGGAGTTACGTTTCTGGACCTTGTCAGCTCCGTCGAGCATCGTTTTTTATTCCCGTCTTGAAACTTCCGTTAAGAAGCGAAGCTGTCAGTCGACAATATGGGCAAATCGATTGCTTTAATCTGTTTTAACAGAACTCCCAGAATTTTTTGTTTCTTGACACTAGCTCGAGCTCAAAGTGCTGATGCTTTGTAATGTAATATTATTCTCCTGTGTTTTTAGTGCGGTTAATGAGGGCTAGGGTTATAATAATGGCACTTGGATGCGATTAAGAGTGCCGTCTGGAGAAGTTGGTGATCTGTCCTTTGTGCTTAACCCTGACCACATGTGTTGTGTTGTGTTGTGTTTCCTCTCCAGTGGGTGACAAAGTTCCTGCAGACATTCGCCTAACTTCTATCAAATCCACAACACTACGAGTGGACCAGTCCATTCTAACAGGTAACATTAATGAATTAATGCATCATTTCATCCACAGTTTATAGAGCTTAGTCGCTCATGTATAATTTGGGAAGGTTTAGAGTATATTATTCAGCTAGCCAAGTCTTTAAATGTGGTAAAAGCAGTACAAGCTCATAGAGTTCTGTGTTGATGATGGGTACTTGTAATTGGAGGAAAAGTAAACAACGACACTGTAGTGCGAGGAGACGAAAATACACTTTCCGTTTCAGGATTCTGACCTTAATGGGTGGTCGATGAAGGTCTGTAGCTCAGAAAATGAGGAACGTGTGAGGGGAAACTCTTCAGTAGGACTTAATTTTGCTTCACTACCTTAATTGGTAAAGGGTTTGAACAATGTCTATTCTTGGTCATTTTCTGATTCTTTCCATAATTTCCAGGTAATTTAGGATATTAGCTCTCATTGCTTGGGGATCGTTGTACTAAGGCAAGCTTGATATGGAGATTTGTTTTAATACACTGAGTCAGTTTTTGTGTACTTATGTAGAAATATAAGCTGATGACGCAATAACTGGTACAACTGGGCTATACTTAACCTGGAAGGGAGTTAACTGGCATGGGCCCTGGGGCTTAGGGTGATGCCATGTAGATATCGTGATAAATGATGTCAGAGTAAGTACACTTTGTTGTTTTTTTTTGGTTAATTTATAATGTTAGTTGCAGTAAAAACTGAAAGTGTTACATTTCATAATATAGTTTAAATAGAGCGTGAGTAATTCTCAAAGTTGCAGAGTGCAGATCATAGTCGGAGACACCTTCGGGTCTTTGAGGATTTTAGTACACACTGTTTAGAGCATTTAATAATTAATGTTTAATTTCACTGCTAATCGAAACCTTTTATAATGAGAGTGCAGTGTGGAAAGCTCAGTCCAGGGGGCCGTTAGTTCTCACACTCGGCCTCGCTGGGAATCTAACAGCCTCGGGTCAAGAAGGGCCGCAGAGGCACGTCTGATTCTAGGTGGGTGACATTCCGTGTGTGATTGGGATTTTAAAAATTTATAAAACTTTTATTAAAACTCAGTCAAGTTCGTTTGAAATTCAGCAAGTCTAATAACAGGGCTTTTCCAGGTCATTGTATGAAAAGTATCAAATCAGTTTTGTGAAAATTAAAATTGGAAAAACACCACTAAAGGTATTACATTTTTCATTTTATTAATTTATGAAGAATATTAAAACGGTAACATATTCTTGATTTATACAGTTGAAGTCTGCTTCCTTTTCTGCCTCGTTTTCATCTGATGACCATCTCTCGCTGCTCTGATTTGTTATTTCAATACCTGTTCGAATTTGTTCATTTGGTTTATTCATTTATTTTAGTGATGTGTAGGTGAGGCTGGATTTTGGCACTCAAGAGATATTTCACAAATTTTCCTCTGGAGGTCTCTGTCTGTGTCTTTCTCTACCTGTGTCTTTCTCTACCTGTGTCTTTCTCTACCTGTGTCTTTCTCTACCTGTGTCTTTCTCTACCTGTGTCTGTCTCTACCTGTGTCTGTCTCTACCTGTGTCTGTCTCTACCTGTGTCTGTCTCTACCTGTGTCTGTCTCTACTCTACCGGTGTCTGTCTCTACCGGTGTCTGTCTCTACCGGTCTCTACCGGTGTCTGTCTCTACCGGTGTCTGTCTCTACCGGTGTCTGTCTCTATCGGTGTCTGTCTCTCTGTCTGTCTCTCTCTATCTGTCTGTCTGTCTGTCTGTGTCTCTACCTGTGTCTGTCTCTACCTGTGTCTGTCTCTATCGGTGTCTGTCTGTCTCTGTCTGTCTCTATCTGTCTGTCTGTCTGTGTCTATCTGTATCTGTCTCTGTGTGTCTCTATCTGTGTATGTCTCTGTCTCTATCTGCGTCTGTCTGTGTCTGTGTGTCTGTATCTGTCTAATTTTATCTGTCTGTCTATCTATATCTGTCTGTCTGTGTATCTCTCTGTCTATCTCTATTTATCTTTATCTGTCTATCTCTCTGTCTATCTATCTGTTATCTCTCTATCTTTCTGTCTCTCTCTGTTTCTGTCTCTCTCTGTCTATCTCTCCATCTGCCCATCTCTCTATCTGTCTATCTCTGTCTCTGTCTGTCTGTCTGTCTGTCTGTCTATCTAACATTTATATAATCTTCCTTTGGGGCTGCTTGATTTTTCTTGAGCTCTGAGCAAGATTCTTGTTTTTAGCAGAAGGCTGACATACAGGTTTAAAATGCCCCTAATGACAAGCATTAAGTAAAACCATCCTTTGACTGTTGACTGTAAACACAGTAAGAGTTGATTTGTGTGGCAGCCTGGGAAAACCCTTTAAAAACTCCAGGCATGTATCTCAACCACAGTACAGTGTGAAGCCTTTACTGGGGAAAGGCAGAAAATTGCATTAAAGGATTTCATTCCACCTGCAGCGCAGAAACAACATAGATGTTTTGACTGCCAGTATCTGATTTCAAACTGAACTGATTAGTAGGGTAACTTCGGCACATTGTTATCCAAAGGCTTGGGTGGTATCTATCGTTTCATACTGTCTTGACATTTTACCACAGTATATGGTATATGACGGTAAGCTCAGCTGTTGACAATCAAAGATAAAGTTATATGTTGTAATATCTTAATGATTCCATAACTAGTCATGTTTAATTGATTAATCTGGAGACCCGTAGAGCAAAAATGACCTAATTTGAGCAAAGTTTCACTAGGAGGCAAACTATGCAACATGTACGAGCACACACATTCACAGTCTAGTTCTTGTAAGTTCATCCTACTACAGGATCAAAATGAGTTCATTCAGCTGAGCCAAGGAACGTTTGTTTGTAACACTTACACAAGTCTTGTGCACAGACTCAACTCATCATATCTGGCCTCTGTACCTAGGGTAGAGTTGTTAATTAAAGGTAAAAATAGCTAACACACAAAGGCAGGCGTATGATTACGCATCATAACGAAAGCACTGGCCTTTAATTCACCAAATCTGAACATATGAAAGACCGAAAAGTAATGCACCAGGCTATTTTTCCCCCCTGGCTATTTGCCAGAGTTCTGCCACAGTGACGTCTGACTAGTTTTCCCACACTTCCGTACACCCGGGTTATGCATGGTGAGCTTGTTACTTTGTTGTAGGTTAATATTGGTGCTACGTCCAAGTACACGGAAAAAGCTCTGGTGTTGAGCATATAACGTATTTGAGCCTGATGGACAACATCAGTAGAAGCACATGGTTGCAGTTTCACCATTTTGCTGTCTGGTTGCCTGTGTTCCTCTGTAGGGGAGTCCGTATCGGTCATCAAACACACGGACCCAGTCCCTGACCCCCGGGCTGTAAATCAGGACAAGAAGAACATGCTGTTCTCTGTAAGTTTTGAATTATCAACATTATGATTTCCTTCTCCTCAGGATGTCTAATCTGTGTCTGACATTTTTGAGAATTTTGATACGATTAGTACTTGTTGGAAGCACGGTGCATTGCTATGGACTTATTTCCAGGGCACCAACATTGCAGCCGGTAAGGCCGTCGGCGTCGTGGTGGCCACGGGCGTAAACACAGAAATCGGCAAGATCCGCGACGAGATGGCCTCCACGGAGCAGGAGCGCACGCCGCTGCAGCAGAAGCTGGACGAGTTCGGAGAGCAGCTCTCCAAAGTCATCTCTCTCATCTGCATCGCCGTGTGGATCATCAACATCGGGCACTTCAACGACCCGGTGCACGGCGGGTCGTGGATCCGTGGCGCCGTGTATTACTTTAAGATCGCCGTGGCGCTGGCTGTAGCCGCGATCCCCGAAGGGCTTCCCGCCGTCATTACCACCTGCCTTGCGCTGGGCACTCGGCGCATGGCCAAGAAGAACGCCATCGTGCGCTCACTGCCTTCCGTAGAGACGCTGGGGTGCACATCGGTCATCTGTTCAGACAAGACTGGCACCCTGACCACCAACCAGATGTCTGTGTGCAGGGTGAGGATAAAATACAAAGATTATTTTAAATGTTAATTTACACACAAGCTTGTGGATATTTTTTGTCCAATAGCAGCAAATGTTTTATTTCCAAATGACTATTTTAAGAGCGACTTCTTCATTTTATCCACTCGTAGTTGTTTTAGTAATATGTAGTGTTGTCCATAAGACTTCCTGTTATCAGAATCAATCTCAATCTATCTTTCCTTTTTTCACACACTTTTTTTTTTCGCTCTCGCTCTCTCTCATTATACCTTTTCTTTTTTCTCCAGCTGCTTTTGCTCCGTAACTCCTCTTTGAGTCCTCATCAGTATGCGGTAGTCAGTTACTTGCAGTGGTGTTGCATAACTGACCTCGTGTTTCGGAGCTCTGTTTCACTTAGCCGTCATGTTCATGCAGACACCACACACACACACACATACACTTGTGCAAGAACAGAACAGGTTTGGCACCTCTGAGTGGTGTTACGACCTGCAGAAAATCACGTTTGTACACCGAGTATGACGTGTTATTCCTGTATACGCCGGTACACTTTATTAAAATCCTTCCGAGCAGGCGAAGATCGGCTAGAATCTTTTTCCATTGTCGCTCTTCCTCCGGCGTGAAAGGTTCGGCTTTAAAAATAGCCGTTCACGAGATGGAATGTAATCTGCTTTGTTTATCTCTTTACTCTCACTCGTTCCATCCTGTCCGTAATGTGGGTTGTTTTATGTAAGCGGAGTGCTAGCTAAAACGGGGAGCTGGAGAGAGAGAGAACGAACAGCGCACTAAGCTTTTATTTGGAGTTTTCTTACTCGAACCAGTCCCACGGTGCCAAGTAGAAATGCCAGCCCTACGCTTCTAGTCTATCGTGTTTCTCTTTATTCTGTCCTCCTGGCTCGATGTTTGGCTATATCTCTATGGTGACACTGCTGCTGTGTCCCAAGGCTCTGGTTTTCCTCATTGGAAAAATCCCTGTGCCAATGTGGCGATTATCCAGGGTGCTGTTCTTGTTTCTCGTTTTTTTCAGTAGCTTTTAATCCACACTGGCCCCTACCAGACCCCCATATAAGCATCCTGAAGTTTTAGTTTTCTTAGGATAGATAGTTTCTGCGTGCCGCAGTGTTTTTATGCGCCACCTGCTGGTGATTTAACGGCGTGTGCTCGTGTTTCAGATGTTCATCATAGACCAGGTGCAGGGAGACAGCTGCTCTCTCAAAGAGTTCACAGTTACTGGGTCAACATATGCTCCTGAAGGACAAGTGTGAGTTACTTTATTCAGTATATGTGCGCTTTAATAAAAGAGCTTTTAATTTTAAATAAATAAATAAATAAATCGCTCTCTTGATTATTATGCTCAGGTTCCAGGATGGGAAACCAGTGAAATGCTCCAAGTATGACGCACTGGTTGAGATGGCAACGATCTGTGCCCTGTGCAACGACTCGTCTCTGGATTATAACGAGGTCTGCTAATAAAGTTGTCGAAGACGGCGGGGTGTTTTTCCTCTGTACCCGGGGCGTCTTCTGTCTGTTCCTGCTCAGCTCATGTGGTTTTCTGTCCTCAGGCCAAAGGAGTGTACGAGAAGGTCGGCGAGGCGACAGAAACGGCTCTCACGTGCCTGGTGGAGAAGATGAACGTGTTCGACAACGATCTCAAGGCTCTTACCAGGATCGAACGGGCCAACGCGTGCAACAACGTAAACTGTCATTTCTACGTTAATACTGTTTGTTCGATGGCAAAGGATGGCAGGTTTAATAGTCATCTAAAAGTACGTTCGTGCTTCTTTGGTTAAGGTTATTAAGCAGCTGATGAAGAAAGAATTTACACTGGAGTTCTCGCGGGACAGGAAGTCCATGTCTGTGTACTGCACCGCCAACAAGGCACGCGCCGCCCTCGGCAAGATGTTCGTCAAGGTGAGAGGAGCATTATCATAGTCGGGGTTCTGAAGAGGAAAATTGTTTTCTTTTTTTTTTTTGACATTTCAGGATCATTACTTTTGACTGTTAACGAACTGAATGATGGTTAAAGACTCAGATTAATGGATGAACCACTTTCAATCATGTGACTGCGCCAAATGTTCTCCTTTCGTCATCGAGGCTGTGTGATGTAACCGTAACTTGTTTTGTAAGACGAGGAAAAAAATGATGCATGTCCAGAGTGGACTTTAGCACAGATTTCTATTTTTAGCGTCGTCTGGAAGACTTTTTTTTTTCTTCATGCTTTCCCAAGCTCTAAAAACATGACTCAGCTTCTGACCGGCTTTATAATTAGCAGCCGTGAGGGACGTCATTTGTACGTAAGCTATTACCCTTTTGTGCACGAAGCCCCTGGTACTAATTATTGTCGTACGGGTTGTCTACGTACGTACACACACATCAATTTCAGAAATGTATCCCTGTTGTCTCCGAGTAGTTTGCTCGACCTCTATTTCTGTCTATTTTAAGTTAATGAAGGTGCCCAGTGGGGTGCTGCTGGGAATTTGTTTTCCATGTTGCTCTGTGATCAGTGCATCATCAGGTTGGGCTCATTTTTTTCATATGACCTCAATCCACATCTTTTTTTATAGATGATTGTGAGATATTAATCAAAAACCATTCTAACTTCTGTTATACATTTATACCAGAACAATAATCAGTTTGTGTGCAAAATATATTTTATAATTGACCGTTAATATTTAGCATTATGGGCTGAATTGAAGACACGATGATGGGCATTACTTCCCTGGTTAGCACTCTGAAGCAGAGAAACATTCCCCAAGAGCCTCACCAGGCAAAAGGACTAGGCCTGATCATGGACCGTTTTACCCAAGAAACCATGTACATCTTGGAGAAAAGCCATCTTAATTTTTGTATATTTGCTGTTTAATTGTTCTCTGATGATTTATTTGGTTTGTGTTCGTGAAGGGTGCTCCAGAAGGAGTGATCGACAGGTGTACACACATCCGTGTGGGCAGTAGTAAAGTCCCCCTGACGCCAGGCATCAAGGAGAAGGTCCTGTCCGTGATCCGTGAGTATGGGACAGGACGGGACACGCTGCGTTGCCTGGCCCTGGCCACACGGGACAATCCAGTCAGCAAAGACAAGTTTCGGCTGGAGGATTCGTCTTGCTTCGTCGACTACGAGGTCAGAAGCTTAACCATATGAAAAGGCCTCTGTCTTTCAACTCTGTTATAGCATGACCTTAAAAAGTCTTATGTAATTGGAAATTATATCTGGCAAATTTTTATTTAACAGATGTACCGATCTGGGTGTTTAAACCCCTCGTTTAATATTATAGCTGTTTGGTTTTTCAAAAGAAAAGTAAGGTACTCGGATGTACAGCTGACCATGACTTTGTGTCATTCTGACCTGTACGTTTGCAGACTGACCTGACGTTCGTGGGCTGCGTGGGTATGCTAGACCCTCCCAGAGCTGAGGTGGCTGCCTCCATCAAACTGTGCCGCCTAGCAGGCATCCGGGTCATCATGATCACCGGTGACAACAAGGGCACGGCCGTGGCTATCTGCAGGCGCATCGGCATCTTCAACGAGAACGACGACGTCTCGCGCATGGCGTTCACAGGCCGCGAGTTTGACGACCTGTCGCCTTCGGCGCAACGCGAAGCCGTGCTCAGCGCCCGCTGCTTCGCCCGTGTCGAGCCTTCGCATAAATCCAAGATTGTGGAGTACCTACAGTCCTACGATGAGATCACAGCCATGGTAACTGGTCCTATGTTTGCTAACTAGCATCAGATATATATGTTATATATATTACTTACCAGATATTTACAACCCTGTTGTTTCTCTGTTCCAGACTGGCGATGGTGTGAACGATGCTCCTGCACTAAAGAAGGCAGAGATAGGCATCGCCATGGGCTCGGGCACAGCTGTGGCGAAGACGGCCTCCGAGATGGTGCTGGCTGATGATAACTTCGCGACCATCGTAGCAGCCGTCGAGGAAGGGCGAGCCATCTACAACAACATGAAACAGTTCATCCGCTACCTTATTTCTTCCAACGTTGGAGAGGTGGTCTGGTACGAACCGGTATTTGTTTAGTAACGCCGATCTCTAGATAAGCCGTCATGCTCTAGATCTGTGTCTCGAGCCCTTTTGTGTGTCGATGATACAGCATTTTCTTGACGGCGGCTTTGGGATTCCCCGAGGCTCTGATCCCGGTGCAGTTGCTGTGGGTTAACCTGGTGACGGATGGTCTCCCTGCTACGGCCCTCGGCTTCAACCCTCCTGATTTGGACATCATGAGTAAACCCCCCCGCAACGCCAAGGAATCCCTCATCTCCGGCTGGCTCTTCTTCCGATACCTGGCTATTGGCTGTAAGTGTTTAGGAAATCTAAGAGAGACAAATTTAGCATCTCTTTACAGTTCATAAAGCATGTTTCATGCCCTTTAGAATTGTAAAATATAGTGAAGCAATATTGTATAACTGGGATAATGCATAATCTGTACTACAGTACTGTTGAATTTATATCTTTATAATAAATAAACCGTATTCGTCTGCAAATTTCTGTGGTACAAGAAGATTAAAACACTTCAGACGTCCTCTTAATGGAAAAGAAAGATGATGATGATGTATCTGTGCTCTGTAGGCTACGTTGGTGCTGCCACAGTTGGAGCTGCTGCTTGGTGGTTTATTGCTGCTGAAGACGGACCAAGAGTCAACTTCCATCAGCTAGTTAGTGCTTTTAATTTACCAAAGGAACCAAACACGTCAAGTTGTGTTTTCTTTTTCTTAGCTCATGCTGGCTGATTGATTTAACAATTCCTGATTTTCATTCCGCAGAGTCACTTCCTCCAGTGTGGACCTGAGAACCCAGAGTTTGAGGGCATCGATTGTCAGGTGTTCGAGTCGCCTTACCCCATGACCATGGCACTGTCTGTGCTGGTCACTATTGAGATGTGCAATGCCCTAAACAGGTCAGTACAAGTGCTTATTGCATGTTCAGATTCCTGTGAAACTTGAATGATTAAATCCCCATTTTGTTTTTCGCAGCGTGTCGGAGAACCAGTCTCTGCTGCGCATGCCCCCGTGGGAGAACGTATGGCTGCTGGGAGCTATCTGCCTCTCCATGTCCCTCCACTTCCTGATCCTCTACGTGGAGCCTCTTCCGGTACGATCCGCACTACATACAGACCTCTAATGGTCTAAGAGACTAGTTAGAGTACAGCTGGTTCTCAGACGTCTCGACGTCCACTAGGTGTCCGCGAGGTCTGGCGCTTCATTTCCGTTACTGAGTTCTGTCTCGTTCTGTCGCCCTCAGATGATCTTCCAGATCACGCCGCTGAACATGACGCAGTGGCTGATGGTGCTGAAGATCTCGCTGCCCGTCATCCTGCTGGACGAGGTGCTGAAATTCGCAGCCAGGAATTACCTCGAGCCCGCTAAGGATTTGGACACGCCCACGGGGAAGTCGTGCTCGCTCAGCGCCTGCACCGAGGGCATCTCCTGGCCGTTCGTGGCTCTCTCGCTCCCCCTGGTGCTCTGGATCTACAGCATCGACACTAACCTGGCCGAAATGTTCTGGTCCTGACTCGTCTGAGCGCAGAACGCAAAAAATAAAAAAAGAAAACAACCCCACCACCACCACAACCTCCTCCTGCTCCCTCCCTTCACTCAGTGTGTAGATAGAAAGAATGTGTGTGTGTGTGAGTGCGCCTGTGCACCAGCGTACGTGCACGAGGAGGACCGTGTTAACACGAACATAACAATAATATAACAAATGTAACAAAGTTCTTTTGAAAATCATGTCTAGCGGGTATGGAGGGGACCACAGAGCTGAAGTCTTAAAGTATTAATGACCATTATTATTATTATTATTATTATTACTATTAATAATAATATTATTAATATTATTATTATTATTATTATTCCCACTTCTGTATATGTTCTGCTGGTTTGGTCTTAATTCTTTTTTTTTTGTTTTGTTTTGGTTTGGTTTTTTTAAAGTTTTTAAGGACTTTCATTTCAAACAAAGTAGAAATACTAAATTCATTGTCTTTTTTTATTTTTTTTTATTTTATTTTTTTTGTGTGCGTGCGTGTGTCTGCCCTTTCAGTGCATGAAGAAAAGCTCTGCGACGTGTACCAAGTTCGAACACTATTTTATACAACTCGTTGCGTTTTTTTTTCTTCTTTTTTTTTCTTTTCTTTCTTTTTTTTGTGTGTGTGTGTGCGTCTGTATCAAAAGGAATCCACTGACGTGACTTAACGTGGGGTTACGTTTGGGCAGCCGGTACACGTTACGTTTTTTCCCCCACACCCCACACCCTTTCCCTCCACTTTGTCCTGTATATTAACATAAAGCCATAACACACTGAGGCATCGAGTCATTTTTGTTCCGGGTGTAAAGGAATGCTTTCTGAAGTTAAAATGGGTTCGGGTGGTTTATGCACAAAATGCACAAATCTGTCGGTCGGTTCAAGCCATTTACACGAACAGAATCCGGTTCGAGCATCCTACACGGCTGCCTGAACATAACCGGGAAGACTAGAAGAGCTGTTTACATTTGTTTACCGTGTCCAGTGTGAATGTTTGACTTGTTCATAGGAGTCTAGGACAGGTGCGTGGGTAGGTGGATAGGTAGGTAGGAGCGAACACATAGACTAAATCAGATCCTGAAACGGAAGCTGCATGTCGTGTATCCTGCATGCATTTACGTCTGGCTTTTCATTTATTTGTCTATCTTCCCTTTATTGTTTTTAAAAAAAAAACAAAAACCCTTACCTATTAAAGCCAGTTTTTCTGCACCGGGCAGAGCACAGCTACCTCAATACAGTCCGATTTGTAGTTTCTCGCCTCACTGAGCTTTACACATCCTGTGTATGACCTTGTCGCTTTGAGGTGTGCCCCTCTTGGCTTGTGCAGAAAAAAAATATACATAACAACGTCATGTCCCTGATTTATTTTTAAAAATTGTTTTAATTTTTTTTTTTGTTTGCAGTTTTAAGGATGTATTTTTTTTTTTTTTGTATTTTATAATTCATTTGACTTGTATTAACTTAATTTCGAAGAGTTTGAGTGGGCAGGGTTGGGGTGGGAAAGTCATGGATGTAAATGTTGCATATAGGGTCGGAGATGAAATAACGAAATAACGTCAGCATGATAGGTTTATTAAATAGTGCATTTAGTACATGGATTTTATGATGCAAAACCAAAATGTTTCACTCTCCCTTTTTTTCTACTTCAAG
>JAOVVH010000026.1:6124311-6150926 GCA_028566435.1 Scorpiodoras heckelii | reverse complement strand
AGCTGTCGTCTAAGCAAGAGGTGCCTACTTTGAAGAATCTAAAATATAAAACATATTCTGGTTTGTTTAACACTTTTGTGTTTACTAAATAATTCCATATGTATTTCTTCATAGTTTGGATGACTTTAGTATTAATCTACAATGCAGAACTTTTTTAAATAATGAAAAAACAATGAATTAAAGGTGTCCAAACTTTTGACTGGTACTGTGTATAGAGTGCTTCAAATTTCTTTATTTGCACCTGCTTGTTTCTTTTCCTTGCTTCTTGGCAAGTCCCTCCAAGGAAGTTTTTAGTCATTATACACTGAACTATACTTTATTAAAACATTATTGCATGTGTAGGCTACATCACACACTTAAATGCAAGACATAAATTGACTTTCATGCATGGAATATATTTGGACTTATTTATTTAATTTAGATTATTCATTGTGTATTTGTAGTTACCACTCTGACTTTTTAAAATGCTTAGCAATTCATGGAACTGAATTGTAACTCACTCACTCACTCACTCACTCACTCACTCACTCACTCACGTTTAGCACCAGCAAATTCTCCACCAGGGGGAGCTGTTGGGCTGCTATTATAATTTTTTTAATAAACTGCATGTAGTTTAATTGCAGCTTCACTTCATAGGCAGTAGAGTGCTCTAAAAATGACAATCTGCTCTTTTAAAAAATATAAAAATGTTAATTATATTTACATAATATATTTCATCAGTCCTATTTTATCATTAAACACAAATTCTACACATCTTCCATTGGATAAAAAAAATGTAGGTGTCTGTGATAAATTGATGAAATGGCTTGCATGTAGTCTTCTCTGCATAGCTTTTCTTCTCCAAGCTCATCCTCCTCTTCTTCTACTCTTCTTCTTTTCTCAGCTTGCGCCTCATAAGATGTCCCTGTCCTCCCCACACACCTGAGCTGGTTCTGGGAAGGACACTGGACGCTCCTCTTTGTGCATGTGGCATTCCTTCTTCCAAGTTGTTATGCTGCATGATCCTTGGGTTGACCAGCAAGAAGAGCTGTTCTTTACTGATGGGGCGAATGATTAACGAAGGACAAAAGGCTGAAAGAACAATTGTGAATTCTGTTTGCTTTCTAGAGGAAAGTGATGGATTGTGTTCAGACTGGGCATTCAGCACCCTTGCTACTCTATTTTGTATGAATGAGAAAATGGTCCACCATTACACATCATGCTGCCTTGCGATCAGGTTGTCAGTATAGGTTACATCTGAATATGTTTGATTATTTTTTTTTTTATGTGTAAAATGTCAGTTTTATACGCAGTATACATATGTATAATATATAGCAAAATGCATGCCTTCTGTTGTAAGTAGATAAGCAATTTTATCTATATTTATATAGTATTTGCTGTGTACATCGGTGCTCAATGGTATGATATGATGGACATCATTTTACAAATAAACTCACCAGGTTGATTTTATGAACACAAAACTCTGTTTTGAATTTTGTCCTCTTTTTTTGTAAAGATGCTATACAGACAAAATACATTACTATTATTATTTATAATTATTCATATCAATAATAAGATTCATTTCCCAAAAATCTAAATACAAAACTGGTGTTCTGTCTGGTGTGTGACTTGTTCTCTGGAGGGACGAATCACACTTCTCCATCTGGCAATCTGATGGTGAAAGTGTGGTGGAGGGGGATTATGGTGTGAGGTTGTTTTTCAGGAGTTGGGCTCGGCCCCTTAGTTCCAGTCAAAGGAACTCTTAATGCTTCAGCAAACCAAGAGATTTTGGACAATTTCATGCTTCCGACTTTGTGGGAACAGTTTGCAGATGGCAACTTCCTGTTCCAACATGACTGCGCACCAGTGCACAAAGCAAGGTCTATAAAGACATGGATGAGTGAGTTTGGTGTAGAAGAGACTCTAAATTGCCCGTAGGTGTGAATGTGTGCATGACTGTCTGTTGGCCATGAGATGGACTGGCGACCTGTCCATGGTGTACCCTGCCTTCGCCCGATGATGCTGGGATTGGCTCCAGCCCCCCCGTGACCCTGACTAGCGGGATAAAGTGGAAGATAATGAATGAATGAATGTCACTCAAGTTCATATGCGTGTGAAGGCAGACGAGCGAATACTTTTGGTAATATAGTGTAGCTTTGAGAAAAAGGTGCATAGTAGGCTATTAGGAAGTATGTCTTAGCAATCGAGAACAACTGTAACTTAATCCACAGTAATTAAATATGTAAAATAATATTATAACCATAGAGCTTTTTATTTTTGACATTACCCCTGTAGGTCATTAGACAATTTTAGACAGATATTATTTATGGTCTGAGTTACTGAGGTTTAGATTAAATCAAATTTAATTTAATCTACTAGCTAAACAGGATCCATCCATCCATCCATCTATCCATCCATTATCTTCCGCTTTATCCCTCTAGTTGGGGTCACGGGGGGCTGGAGCCAATCCCAGCATCATTGGGCGAAGGTGGGGTACACCATGGACAGGTCGGCAGTCCATCGCATGACCAACACACACACTCACTCACATGTTCACACCTACGGGCAATTTTAGAGTGACTGATCAACCTAACATGCATGTCTTGGGACTGTTGGAGGAAACCGGAGTACCCGGAGGAAACCCATACAAGCACGGGGAGAACATGCAAACTTCACACAGAATCGAACCTGGATCGTCTTGCTGCGAGGCAAGACTTGCTGGAAAGTAATTTCTACACTTGTAACTGAATATATTTAGAATAAATGTGTATATTTAAATATATTTAGAACAATTACAGCTGAATTTGTTTTTGTTAATTACATTAAAAAAAAGAAAATTCATTCCTACTTTACACACGAGCACATTCTTGCAATACTTTATACGGACACATGGTGGAGCCAAAGACAAGAAATTAAACCCCTTTTTATTAAATGGATGCTGAATTTATTTCTCATGCAGAATATATATTTGAAGCACACTCAGTTAAGAACTATTAATGACTTATTATTACTGAACTTTCTTTTCAATATTAATAATAATAATAATAATAATCAGAGATGAATAATTAATAGGTTTCATAATAGGGTAACATAATCAGGCTATAATCTTTATCCTGTTATATATCTGTCCAAAGACAGTTATCAGCTATGAATGTAATGATGTAATGATATTTCAGCTTAATATTTCAACTTAATTATATATTAATATGCATTATATATTATATAACAATATATAATTTTGTGCTTGTAAAATAAATAAATAAAATTAGAAACAAAAACAACAGCGATCGTCATCCAGGACGAATTGGATTCATCCGACTCAATGACAATCATACCAAACAGCCCCGCCCCTTTACTTGCCTTCTGTCAATCACACTCGTTGGCCCCGCCTTTTCCTGTTCAAGCCCCGCCCTTCGGCTTTTCAGGCAGGAGCGCTGCGTAGCGACGCGTATCTCCAGCGCAGGAATCATCTCCCCGCTAATTAAACAGCGTGATCAGAAAACGGGCGAATATCCCGGCAGGATCTTTCTACACCATCGGATCTGGCGAGACGACGAGATCTGGGAGTCTGCGTTACGGATAAGAAACGTCTTGCATGGCTTTTTTTCCTGGGGTTTTTATTTTTATTATCAGGCTCACACGTCGGTACACAAAAGAGCTTTGGAAATGATGGTGATGGTGATGGTGGTGATGGTGATGATGGAAAAACGGCGTCGCATCACGAACAGAAGCAGGACAACAAGACTTTACAACTGGATGAACTAAAGAGGGATTTCTGGTGCTCTTAAACCACTGGGTGATCTTAAACCACTGGGTGATCCTCTGTAACAGACTGGTTGAGGTTTTAAAGGATCGTGTCCAGATGCTGTCATTGTGCTGCTGTGCTCCTGGAAGAAAGATGCATGGGAGTATGCCAGCTTTCCCGTTGTTTCCCTCCCGTGTGATTAGAAGAAACCAGTTTCAGAGAAGAAACCCATATTTATAAGTATTGTTACAACCCCTGGAAATCTTCAACACTCTGTGTGGTTTATACAAGGCTGTCCATAAACTCCTACTGTTGAGTTGTGCAGATTCATTCAAGTTTCAATTCAATTCAATTCAAGTCACCTCGAAGTGACTGCATCAGCCCTACATACTTTACATACAGTCTTTTTTTTTAAAGATTAAACAACGTATCCATGATGGTAGAGCCCGTGGGATTTCTTGAGGCCTGGAAGGCACAGTTTCCAGAGTCCGAGCCCCCGAAAATGGAGCTGAGGTCCGTTGGAGGCATCGAGCAGGAACTGGAGAAGTGCAAGGTGTCGATTAGGCGGCTGGAGCTGGAGGTGAACAAAGAGCGTTTCCGCATGATCTACCTCCAGACGCTGTTGGCTAAAGAGAGAAAAAGTTATGACAGACAGCGTTGGGGCTTCAGGAAAGCACAGATGGCTGAGGGGGATGCTCAGGCAGGTGGAGCTGAGCCCCAGCATTTACAAATGCAGGAGCCTGGTCAGGGGGATCGCACCAGGTTTCAGCCTGTAGGAGAAGCCAGGCCTAAACCGCGGCCTCCTCCGGCTAGGAAATCCGCCTCGCATGGAGATGGACTGGAGCTGCAGTCAGGGTTTGAGCCCCACCAGCTAGGGCAAGGCAGTGAGACAGATGGGCTTTCGCCATCTAAACAGAGGGGAGGAGTGTCTCCTCGCAGGCCGCAACCTCCTCCTGACAAGGAGCTCCCATCCGACCCATGTCCTAAGGACAAACCGGGCATGGGACTTGGGGTGGCTGCTTTGCGCTCCAACTTTGAGCGGATCAAACGAGCCAACTCGCACTCAGCTGGAGATGGAAGAGGAGGCCAGGACAAGCAGCCTTTCTATGCCAACATGGAGTTCCATCACGATAAGGGCCTGGTGCGAGTGAACGATCGCGACGTCACAGAAAAGATCAGTTCCCTTGGCACACAGGCTGTGCAAATGGAGCGCAAGAGGTCCCTCCATTCTCTACCAGGCAACTTGGCAACGGTCGCAGGTGACCTGCGACCCAGGCCGGTATGTAGGGGCCGATCCAGCGAGAGCACCTGCGGCTATGACGCCGAATGTGAAGATGGAGAACCCAACCCTCGGTTCAACAGAGATGGCACTGCTCGGCCCAATGGAAACAAACCGCCGCCTCCTCCGTGGCATCCGTCAGATTTTCAGCCCTACAGTGGCATTTATGTGACCAGTGAAAGCAGTGATGGTCGGGTCACGATGCGAGAGCACGCCGGCAATGATGAGCATCACCTCACCTGGCCGAGAAGATCCTACTCTCCTGGAAGCTTGGAAGATGTCGGTGGAGGAGGGGGCGGATACACACCTGACTGCAGCTCCAATGAGAACTTGACCTCCAGTGAGGACGACTTCTCATCAGGACAGTCAAGTCACGTGTCGCCCAGCCCAACCGCAGCCTTCCGCAGGCCCTTCAGGGAAAAAAGCCGTTCACCCTCACAGAACTCTCAGCACTCTTTGGACAGCAGTAGCCCCCCTACGCCGCAGTCCCAGAAGAGACACAGGCAGCCGCACGTGGTCGTTTCAGAGGCTACTATTGTTGGTGTTCGCAAAACGGGACAGATCTGGCCCCATGATGGAGACTCCACCCCTTCTATTAGGACGTCTCATGACAACAGTTACCATGGAGATCTCGGTAAGTGATGGATTTGGTGTAAGCAAACGTGGCAATTTGACTAGTAATTGCTGACTTTTTTGTAGAATATTAGGTAGTGACCATTTGTTGAATTAAAGCTCAGCACTGTTGAATTTTATTCAGGTCTTTGGTTCTATACATGGCCTTTAGATTTTGCTGAGATACTCCACTCTCACAGGTATTTACTGTGTCCTTCAGGCTGTATGATGGAGACAGCTGGAGCCTTTGTGTCCACAGTGATTGCGGGTTGACTGGGCAAGAGAGACGTTGGGTAATTAACCGAAAGAGCTCATTTAGATGATGAGGTCAGACCGAGGGGTCTCCTGAGTCTTTCTCTTTGTTAGGAGCGGCTGAAGTGAAGGGAGGTTTTACCACAGTGCTAATACCATGTCTCAATTTTTCTTGGCTTACACTGCAAACGGACCTTCCAGCCAAGCAGAATCCGAACTTAGTCTACTGAAACCTGACACCGTCCCAGATATGTACTGAGTCCAAAAGAAAGGACAGCATGTCGTATCACCGTATCGTATTCTGCTTTCCGAGATGAATAATAGCAAACTGGAACTGTGTGCTAACTCTTCTTCCAGGATCCTTGCAAATAATCCATCCACAGGTGTCTGAGAGACGCTGAGTCATCAGGCAAAGCGGTTCCAACTCCCGACCGGGTTTATGAGCACGCTAACGGGAACCTTGGACCGGGGTCAGACTATTTCCTCAGAATGTATCCAGTGTCTTTAACCTGTGTGTAGCCTGGAGGTGTTAAGAATGGTGTGGTGTGATGTGGTGAACTTGGCTCAGCACTCACTGCTCAGCCGTTCTCATGCCCAGGAAGTCTTCTTTGTAGAGAGAGAAAGATAACATTGAGGGCAGACGAAGATAGACAGACACCAGCTGAACTCCGCTGAGCATGCCCAGGGCTACACGGCTAAATTAGAGCCATTTTGTTTCCTGTCAAAAAAAAAAGAAAAAAAAGATGACACTTCGAAGCTGCTTGTAAAACTCTGGCTGTGGTGAAGGAGCTGTACAGGATTTTCCTTCTTTTTTTTTTTCTTCCTTCTTCCACTTATCATTAGTGAGTAAAGCAATGCAGTAATTATAGCTGTGATTCATTCAGATATATAACACGGATAAACTGAATAGGATGTTAACTGTGTAGCCTGCTTCCTTTTTGTTTTCTGTTTCTGTTGCCTCATGTTCCTTATTCTGCTCTTAGGAAAATCCATATCACACTCGGACCTTAAGGATACAAAGTCGGACATCATGTATTCCTTTTGGACCTTTGATGACAGAAAATGTTCATGATGTCGTGGAAGTAATGCATGTATAGTACACAGCGGTAAAAATAAAAAGATCCAAGAATACGGATGAAGCCATCACGTGTAATAGTCAGTCCAGTTGTTCAGGTCCTGTAAAATATTTTATTCGCTATACAAATAGGTAAAAGATCAAACAGGATTTTATGTAGTTCTTACAAAATGTGCAACGGTTTTAACCTTGAAGATGAAATTGTATTGCAGACTATTAATCTAAATATTACTGTGTTAACATATACAGTACTGTACAAAAGTCTTAGGCACTGTATAGTTTTGTTATTGACGTTTTTTTGAGTTCTGCATTGTTGAGTCAGTATAAAAAGATTTTATATTTGTTATTTTCCAACAAAAAAATTAATTTTGCACAAAAATGTTTGTATGTCAGTAACGAAAGCAGCACGTTACATAACAGACCACTTTTCAGACAACATAATGCAGACTGCTGGGTTTTACATGCAAAAAAAGAAGCAAGTGTGACAGTCAAAGTCTCCAGAAGAGCTGTTACAGATTCTCCAAGAGATTCTCAGTAAAACTTAATAGCTGATTACTTTCCAGTACAATGCAGAAGTCTCAGACACATGCAAAGACTCGCTGTAAAGCAAAGACGCTTTCGAAAAAATAATGACTCTGTTTCTACATAAAAGAAAACACTATTTAACACCTTTAAGTTAGATAGAGCTTAAACGGTAGTGATTTCAAGAAATTCAGGATTTAACCTGAAGCACACACTGCACTATATAACAAGCATTTGAAGAAATAATTTGGGGCTCCCGAGTGGTGATGCTGTAGCTGCCCGTAGCCGGGAGCTCAGAGAGCAAAACTGGCCATGCTGTCAGGGTGGGAGGGGCATCATACGCTCTCTCCGTGTCAATCAGAGCGACACTGTCCAAACATGGGCGTCTGTGAGCTCATGCATACAGGAGGTGGGCGAGTGCGTTACACCGCTCCTAGAAATTGCATGAGCAGCAGTTCGAAAAGAGGCGGCGGTTGGTGTCGCGTGTTTTGGAGGAAGCATGTGATAGCTTCGCTGTTCCCTTACGGGCAGCTTGTCGTGTGACAAGGGAGAAATACTGATGGGTGGGAATTGGATACGACTAAAATTAGGGAGAAAATCCTGGAAAATAAATAAATAGGTTAAAAATTAAATTGATGTGAATTTTTTTTTTTTTTACATTTTTGGCATCCGTTACTTTTTCCGTTTTTTTTTGTTTAAGTCTAACTCCTCATCTCTGATTGGATGGGTTTCTTTCCTCATTCTTGGCTTTGCAGTAATGCACATGCAGTATTACTGCACCATTGCAACCTTTGCTTGAAATTTCCCGGCTTGTTCTGCAGCTTACTACATCATCAGTCGCACCTTCTTCTTGTCCTGCATCAGTGTTCGTTTTTTACCACGATCGTGTGAAATGCGCCATTAACATATTATATCCAATGTTCATGTTAGGACTTGATAACTTCAGAAACCACACAATGATCAACACACGGAGGCGTGTCCAACCTGCCTGTCAGTCATTTTGCACTTTGATTCTGGTGTTCTCCATTGGAAGTGCACTTGGATGTGTTTCAGCGTGTGGCTTTGGCTCGGATGTTGATGGAACACGATGTGAGTTTCCACTACAGCCACTGTGTATACCTTTAAGAAAGGGAAAGATAAATAAAGACAGGAGGAGGTAAAGTGCTGTGTGTGTGTGTGTGTGTGTGTGTGTGTATTTGAGCTGCTGTCTCCTGCTTCAGTGCAGGCTGTAAAGATGCGCAGATGTCCTATTGCGTAACAGTGTGAGCATCCTCTCTCCCTCCGCTCCTGGCTTGCCTAGTGTGTGTATCCATGTGTGTGTGTGTGTGTGTGTGTGTTGGAAAAAGAGTAGTCATATTTATGTGTGTAGTGAGAGTAAGTGATTGAGCATACATATGGCGACACCAGGTGCTAGATCTCCAAGTGCTAAGTGCTTCAGAGGATCTCTGTGTTCTTTTTAAAAATAGCAAAATGCTTTTGATGCCAGGAGAACCTTATATATTTGCTGCTATCACGGTATTTGCTGTGTCTCACATGGGCAAAAAAAATTCTCTCCAAGAAGGGTTGTTATTACTTCAGTGAATGCCAGGCCCATGTGGTGTTCTGCTCTTCCAGTAAGTCCTCATTCCCACAATTGGATGTCCTTTTTTGTAAACAATTGCAAATGCAATTGTTTCCTAATGTCTTTTATTTGCTCTTTTTTTTTTTTTTGAAGTGGAGATTCAGGCTGAAATATGCTTATGTCGGTTAGAGATCGTTATAAAGAGAGAGGAGAGAGAGAGAAACAAACAGCTCTCCGTCACCGCTTACACACAAGCTTCCAAGAAAACATCAGTCATTCATTATGGATAAAAGGATTGGGCCCCTGTGCAGCTGCCTCCTTACACATACTACATGGCCATGTACTCGAGCCTAGACACAGATTACAGCCTTTCATTCACTGCTGTTTGAATTTCCATTTTGTAATTGTTAGGAATGGGCAGGTTGTGAAACTCTGCTAAACATGCTTGGCGTTGAGTCGTTACAAGTCCGAACCCTCAGCGAAGTCACGTCATTGGATTGTAACAGCAAGCCTTCCTTTCTTTGCTGGCTCATGAATGCAGAATGCAGTTGCAGCACTTCGTTCACCAGCAGTGCAGCGTTTTGCAATGGTGTAGGCTAGTTGTGTAACCTATAACGCCGTAGTAGTTTCTGGATAATTTTGTTAATGTTTCGAAATTAAAAAGCCATCCCGTACACTATGTCCTAGACGTCCTTTCACCAAAATACACCACAGTTTTCGTCACATTTTAGTCGTCATGACCACTACACCTAGTTCTGATGGTTATATAGCCTAGTTTTTGTCAGCGTTTGTCATCATCTTCTTCTTCTTGTTATGTTCCCCCCCCCCCCTAACCTTTGGTTGCCTATATCATTTACACTGAAGTACCAGAAAAACTGGTACTTTGCAAAAGCCTATGCAAAATTACAGAGCGACGAAACTTGTACACGTCATCGGTTACGTCCGCCAGCGTGTATATAAAGCAAAAGACATCTGTGGAAGCTTCTAGAGCTGTTTCCGCTGAGAGAACGGCAAGTTATGAGGATTTTCAACACGGTTTAATAGTTGGAGCTCGTGAGATGGGTCGTAGCGTTTCGGAGGTAGAAGCAAAGTTTGGATTTTCACGTATGAGCATTTCAAGGGTGTAAACGTGACTACAGGAATTCTAGCAAAACCTTATGACAGCAGCGTGGCCGTAAAACGACTAGCAAAAATCTAGCATTTCACTCGGTTTCACTATATCGTGTGATATATGCTCAAACTTCACAAAATTTCTTTTGACACATGCAACACACGTTTCCATATCTCAAGAACGGCTTAAGCAACAGTTTTGAAATTTGGTGTGTTTATTTCACTTCATTGTTGCACTTTTTCTCATGTCGTGTTATGCACCGTTATGCGGTATGTCTAGTTTGGTTAGCTCTAATTTAGGTGTTTAGGTAACGGTAGATAAAAGGGAAGTTAAGCTGAAGATAGAAGCTGGGTTTATGTAGTGAATAGGAGTTTTTTTGTTTAAAAAAAAATTAAAATGGTATGTATTTAGTAAGCTGAATATTTTATTTGTAATATGATTATAATAATACTGTAGTCTCGCATGCACCTTGTGTCTTAGCATTTCGTAGTGAGAAACAGAGGAAATCATGACTCATGACTCAGTGCTAATGGAAATTTAAATACACGTTAAGTGAACTCAGCTCCTGATTTTATTGGTTCCCGAGGTGATGCCTCAGTTGACCCTGGAAGCAGCTTTGCCTTCACATGTTTCTTCAATTTAATGCCAGAAAGAACCGAATGCAGTAAATGAGATTAAACACTTGATCGCCTGGTGTGTGTTAGAGGTTATGGTTTCTGTCGTTCACTCGGCAAATTCTGGATCAAAGCAAATGCTTGGGTTTGAATGCAATTAAGGGAAACATTTAGATGTATGTGAGAGAGAGGTGGATGAGAGAGAGGTGGGTGTATAAATGGATGGTCTGATGCAAAGAGAGAAACATGTTCTGCTCAATACAATCATTGTCCAGCGTGACGGGACTGAAGTCAGACCTTCCAGTCCTTATTTTTGTATTAGTTAAAACTCAGGACCATCTGAGGAGAGCTTTCCTGTGGCAGCTGGCACTCACAGCCAGAGCACGCTCTAAATGAGGGGTGGATGACTGTGGTATTCCCCTGTTTATCCAACTGAAAAATATATTTGTAATTATCCGGTCCTAAGTTTAACGTGTTTGGACAGTTGCGTTTGCCACGTTTTGTCATGGTGTGACCGTGCATTCCCTACAGGGCTAGAAAAATTCCACCCAGAACCTGGGAGCCTCCTTCCACTCAGGGGAGAGTAAGGAGAAAGGCAGCAGCGAGAGAACAGAAGTGCACTTGATATGCTAATGAAAGAAAACCGTTCAGTCAGGTGGGGTGAGGCGTTAAGATGTTATCCATGCAGGATGCCATGAAGAATAAAAAAAAAGTCCTTTGAAGTCTGTGCAGTTGAAGATTCAGGAATCACAGAAGGCAACTTGGGGCTGGACCGATTCCAACTCCTTCTGCTCCGGCTGGGGGGTGGCGATTGGAGGGGTTAGCCTGATGGGGATTAGAAATTTTTAGAGCGTGCATTATTTGAACACCAGATATCCCCAAGGCTTTAATCAAGACCTTTGGAAAAGTTTGGTTTCGGGGCCTGAAGGTCAAGGGGATTCCTCAGAGATGACTGGGATACGTCTTCTGTAATATCCATGCAACCAGAATGTACCTAGATCTCAGTCCAAACTTTACACTGTATCATTGTGAGTTACAAACTCTTAAGCTACTAGACAGGTGCAGTTCCTTCCAAGCAGGGCTTTAGCTGATAACACATGGATTTGTCCATATAACCACTTCAGGGCTTGTCCAGATCTTCCTAAAGGTCCTACACTGGGTGAATGTAGATTCACTGCCTACAAAGAAGACTACAAAGGGCGTTGTGGTAGCCAGCAGGCAGTTGGCAGCCAGAAATACTGGACACGGTGCAGATGGCAAACCTCCTGCGGTGAGTTTCCTGAGGTGGGCGACATTCTGGCCGCCTGTCTGTGTGTATCCAGCAGCACAAGCCTGGGATCAGGGTCTGGACCATGACCCCCAGGCCAGAGGAAGGACAGAAAATCCGACCCACCCTGCACTGTGGGCACTGCGGGAGCTGCCCTCGGCCTGCCTGCTTGTGGACATGGACCCCACCCAGACCACAAAGTGTGTGTGTGTGTGTGTGTGTGTGTTTGCTGGAGCATTAGTGCCAAGGTCTCAAACACAGACACCCTGTGAATTTGCAGCCATCCCATTAGAAATAGTTGGTGATAGAAAAGCCTGCCAGTGCGTAGCTCTCTAAACAAAGGGGGTCTGTATTTTCCGAGCCGAAGCTAACAACACTCACCTCGTGTTCAGCACTAAATACTATGCTGTGCTCTGGAGCAGGGGGTATAGATTAGCATCTGATTTGACACTGCTCAAGTTTTGGACTTGTTGGTTCAACCTACATGGCTTTGTGACACTCAAAATTATTCCAGATCACACTTTAGTTGTAAGAGGAACAGTCAGGTATGTTTTGTCTGTCAGCCACCATATTTAATGCATCATGGACTCGCTAGGTCTGCCGCCCTACATATTCCATATATTGTTGAGGCCCCAGCATTGAATGTTACTTGAGGCAGTGTTGCATGACTATCACGTGAAACGATTCTTGCCAGATGACGCTTGTCACGTTCACCCAGAGTGTTTTTACGACCACACTGCTGTCATAAGTTTGAGGTTTTGCAGGAATTCTTGTAGTCATGGTACATCCTTGAAATGCTCATACATAAAAAAACCAAACTTTGCTTCTACCTCCGAAATGCTGTGACCCATCTGACGAGCTCCGACTATTAAACCGTGTTGAAATTCGCAAAATCGTGATAACTTGCAATTCTCACGGTGGAAACAGCTCTAGAAGCTTCCATAGATGTCTATCGCTTTATATACATGCATAGGTGGTCTTGCTATGTATTTTGTATTTTGTATATTTTGTATAGTTTTTCTGGTACTTCAGTGTGTATTAAGTAAGTAAAGTAAAACACAATGGGCTGTGTTTGTTATAGGAAAATAATCAAGTGGTGTGATGGCATTATTAGTTCTCCAGTTCTACAGTGTTTTATACTACAAATGTAACACAACATCTGTCCTTAAACTTATTCCATTTCAGAAGACATAAAGGTACAGCTTTAACTCTGGTGCTACAAAGTGCTAACACTGGAGACTCCTTTCAGAATTTTTACACATCTCTTTATGGAAAGCTTCGCCTTATTTTTTTTTAGCTATAAAATTTTTAATCCATTTAGTATAAAATCTAGCAAACAGGACCTTGTATACCGTAAGTGACCATAGAACTCATGATATAGAGAATTAATATAGATCTGTGATGGGTTAAACTGCTGGTAGAGAAAATTAAAAATAGTGTGTTACTGTGATCATTCATTAAAAAGTACAATTAAATAATTAAATTGCACATATGCCGTGGTACAGTATAAAAACTGTCCCAGACATCAATGATAAAAGCACTGCAAAGGATATTATTGCGTTAACAATTAACAAATGATGTATTAGTCAGCCTGAATACGTGGGTGTCTGTTCTACTCAGTGCACATAAAATGCACTCGCATTTGTTTATGGCCCTTCTCTAATTGTGTTGTGTGGTAACAAATAAATCAAGCATTGTTCACTGCTCGATAAAAATAAGACTTTCCAGATTGTTCTTTCTTGTGGTTAAATGAAGCGTTCTTTATATTCCAGCCAGATTTGCTCCCTCATGCAGCCTGGACAGCTGCTTCAAATTTGTTGTGTGTGCAATCAGTTCCCGGGCTTGCACCTTTCTGCTGTGTGTGTGTCTTGGGTTTTCCACAAAACAAGGGGAAAAGCCAAAAAGATGAAAGCTCAACGCTCCAACCTGAGGGCTCTTGGGATTGGGATTCCCTTCAATAATGTTTGAGAGACGGGCTGATGTATTGTCAGATGTCACTGTTGCTAATTTTTTTTCCCTCACCCAGTCAAGTCCCGTCATCCTATATAGCGATTTCTGTTTGGATAAGCGCTAACTCGCTGCGTTGTAGTGGACAGGGTTTAATTAACCTGTCTGACTATGATAGGATCTTTTTTTTCCTGGGCTTCAGGCCACAGCTTATGCTATCTGTGGTTGTAGGATTATTGGATCATTCAGAACAATTTTACTCATTTTAGTTCACCTGTATCCCCACTATGTGTACAGAATAAAGGTTAACACACAAGCACCAAGGTCAATGCTAATCCTAAGTATACTTCAGAAACACGCTAAATCATGTTGGCTCATTCAGTTAATCTGTTTCTTTTATTTTATGAAGAATCGCGCTTCCATATCTGTATGTTAATCTGCTTTTATATGTTCCTTCAGTGTGTTTCTGGGAGTATACTTGATTAGTGCTTTGCTAACTAGTACTACTAGCTAGTGCCAAGCTCTCTAGCTAGCACAGACTATAAAGATGAAGACATGAGGATGTCACAGATTACAACAACTTTTTAACATATAAATGTAAAGATTCAATAAACATCTCAGTCGTTCAGAAGTCATGTAGAACGTAAACAGACATTTATTTAACATACAGTTTAGTAAAATTCACCAGAATCACATTGCTAGGGAATATAAATGACAAACCGGTGTTTTTTATGTGTTAGAAATACTGAAAATCCTGTAATGCTAATGCTAAGAACCCTTAGGGAAAACACTGAGTTGTGAGGAATTATAAAAGATGTAAAGCTACTCTGATGATTATAGCTAGCGCAGTAGCTAGCATAGAGTATGATCAAGCTAGCTAGTACACAGTATACTAAAAGATAATTACAATTTCCTGCACAGTTATTGGCACCTGTGGTAAAATTAAGCAAAAAGGTTTATGAGAAATTCATCTTTTGGTCAATTAGCTCAATCTTACACTGAAAAAAAAGAGAAAAAAGACAACATTTACTTAAAGGAAATGTATCCTGAGTGGGGGGAAAAATCAAGAAGTGTTATTTTATGAAGAAATAATTATATTTAACAAAAACAGATTATTGACACAATTGCCACAATTATTGACACACCTACATTTAATACTTTGTAAAAGCTCCCTTTACCAATCAAACTGCACTTAGTCTTCTCCTATAACATCTTATAAGGTTAGAGAATACAGAGTAGGGAATTTGAGACCATTCTTCTTTACAGAATCTCTCCAGAGGGTCCAGGGTCCTCGGTCCTCTCTTGTGCACTCTCCTCTTTAGCCCCTCACCCCACAGGGGGTTAGATCTGGACATTTGTTTTGGATCATTGTATTTCTGGAAGATCCAATGATGACCCATTTTTAGTTTCTCGGCAAAGGCAGACAGACTTTGATTTAAAATGTCTTGGATTTAACATGATCCCATGTACCCTAACAAGGTTCCCAGGGCCTTTGGAGAAAAAACAGCCCCACATTATCATAAACCTTTCACCATACTCAACATTGGGCATTGGGCTCTTCTCAGTGTAGTCATCCTTCTTTTTACGCCAAACCCACCTTGAGTAATTGTTGCCAAAATCTCAATTTTCGTTTCATCTGACCATAGAACACAGTTCCAGGCAAAGTCCAAAATAAGAAGGCTTTCTCCTGGCATGTCTTCCAAATAATCTGTTGGCATGGAGGTAGCATCTGATGGTAGTTTTGGAGACTTTTTTCTGTAAGTCTCCAACAGTGATCCTTGGGGATCTTTTTTGCCTCTCTTACAATCGTCCTCAGTGTGCGTGGGAGCAAAATAAACATGGGTCCTCGTCCAGGCACGTTTGTCACAGTTCCAGTTGATTAGAACATTTTACTCATGGCCCTAAATGTAGATATGGGCATTTTCAAGCAACTGCTTGAATCTCCCATATTTGAATTGTGTATTTTCTTGTCTTTCCCATGTTGAAGAATGAGTAAGAGAATTTGACCTCTGCGTCATCTTGTATACACTGAAGTACAAGAAAAACTGGTATACCAGTTAATCCTTTGTAGGTCCCCCACAGGATCTTGGAGGGAACGTTGCACAGTCCTCACGCTGATGTTTGTTGAGGCCCCAGCATTGAATTACGATTTTACCTGAGGCAGTGTTGCATGCTATCATGTGAAATGATTCTTGTTAGCCGACATTGGTCACGTTCACGCAGAGTCTTTTTACGGCCACACTGCTGTCGAAAGTTCGAGGTTTGGCTGAAATTCTTGTAGTCACGGTACACCCTTGAAATGCTCATACTTGAAAATCCAAACTTTGCTCCTACCTCTGAAATCTTACGACCCATCTCACAAGCTCCAACTATTAAACCTTGTTGAAAATTGCAAAACTGTGATAACTTGCCATTCTCATAGTGGAAACAGCTCTAGAAGCTTCCATAGATGTCTATCACTTTATATATGCACTGGTAGACACTCTGATCAACTTAAAAAAACGTCAGTCAGGAGTTTGGAGACTGCAGAGAGTTTCTGCCTGTCGAGTGCCATCTCTGAGATCTAACAGAATCCTACAATCATGAAATAAAATTACAGTAAAAGACAGTATTTAGTTTTTTTTATGATAATGAGCCTCTAGGGTCCTATTTAGTAGCTTATTTAGTTTTAAAGGATTTAGCCTTTTTCTCCTGTGGTTGTGGTATTAGTATGAAACGAACAGCGTGCGAGCGAGTGAGTGTTTCCTGGCCTGAGTTTTGACCCACACACTCAGAGAGTGCTAGTGTCCCCTGTGATTTTCCTGATGGCTAGAGATGTGGCTATTCAGTGCACTGGGTAAGGGAGAGAGGAGAAGTTTTCTCTACTGTCAGGACTCATGCATTCTGCTACATTTAATGGCTTCTGTGGACAACTTGCCTGAAATAACCACAGAAGGAAGTGAGATGTTTGGCTTTATATAGTAGTCAGCTGGATAGTTACACACCTTAAGTCACGCTACATTGATTTTCATCATTTATGAATTCTGCGAAGTGGCACGCAGTCACTAAACAGTCAAATGATTTGTGCGTCATGCCTTTTTGGCATCATCCTTTCTTTTTCTCTCCCTCATCTTTATACTTGTATGTCTTTGTCACAATCTGTTCCTTTGTACTTGTTCCAGCTGGTCTTTTGTAGCAGGATTTATATAGGTAGAGGGCGTGAGGTGAAGCGTTTGTTGGATTTACTGCAGAATGGGAAGGAGGGAGATCATGGTAATAAAGGCAACACTATGAAGTAGTGATGCAGAGAAAAATGTGGCATCTGGTGGTCACTTGGACCTGGTTGTTGTGTTCTGGCTAGGTTTCTGCTGTCAGCTTCTTCTGGAGATTGTAATCCTAGAGGTGAAATTAGCTCTTTTATGGCTGATGTATGGCTCAGATTTATAGTGTGTAATCCCCTTTTGTAAATGGGAACTGAAAATGGCAACTGTTAACTCATTTAGTGCCAAAGTTTTCACAGCTATGAATATTCCGTATATTCACTTTTGTCCTTCAACTGTGCTGTGGCTAGAAACTAAATGCTGTCAGTCTAATAAGAAATGAACACATTCACTTAAAACTACTTCAATAATACATACATTTATGGCATTTGGCAGATATGCTTGCCCAGAGTGACTTACATTTATCTCATTTATACAACTGAGCAGTTGAAGGTTAGGGGCCTTGCTCAAGGGCCCAACAGTGACAGCCTGGTGGTACTGGGGTCTGCACTCCTTTTGCTCAGTAGTCCAATGTCTTAACCACTGACAAAAATAACTTTGCACAGTATTGGTATTTATGACTGCCACAGCTAGCTGGCGGCCATATTGTTTTTGTCAAAGTTTTTTTTTCTTCGTCGTCTTCTTCTTCCATTTTTTTTCCACAAGTTTTTGGTCGATGATGTCAGACACTTAGATGTCACCAATCCACATGACATTTTGTCTGGTTGTAGCCCCACATGTCTGATACAGAATATAAGGTTTGTGTCGCTTTGTGCATGTTGCCTTTTGTGCTAGTGCTCCTGAATTGGGGTAGGCTTAAAGCACTTTTTGGGCAATAGCATGAAAGCCATTTTGCCTTTTTTTTTTTTTTTTTTTTACAAGTTGGCCTCTAGAAGGCGCATTACTTTAGCTCATTACTATTCATTTGGGCAATAGCACCACCTAGTGAATAATGTTCAAAGCAAAGATTTAACATTTTTCTAGCCAATATCTTGTGATGTAAAGGCTCAAATCTTATAAAATGTCACACCCCACATCACTACTAGGTTCTTTAGATGCTTGTCCATAGAGGGTGATGTAACTGGCACCTTAAATTCCACTTCATTCTCGCTCTTCCTTTCTTTCACTTTATTCGTCAGTCAATTTATGCCCCGCGATGTGGTAGGTCTAGTTTCTTCATTGATATTTGTGTGAAATTCAGGAACCGTAAACCACTGGGAATGTCCACTCTCATTGGGAATGTCTACTCTACCTGGGAATGTTCACACTCTCAGGGGCCCAGTGGTAGCAGATTGTTGGTATTGTGATGCTATGAACCTACATCTTTCCGTTTTGTACCTCAGAATCAATGCCATTACTGCATTATAGTTTGGCTGAAATGCTTTATAAACAATATTTAGAATTTTTTGCTGGTGTATCAGTTATATAGTATGGTTTCGCAGGCACTGGCTTGCTTGTAGATGACCTTAGCGGGTGGCATGGTGGCTCGGTGGGTAGGTCACAATGAGAAGGTCCTGGGTTCGATCCCAGGTGGGTCTGCATGTCCAGGTTTCCCTACAGTCCACAGTCCAAAGAAATACAAGTTAGGTGAATTGGACATACAAAATTGACTGAAAATTGCTATTGACTGCGTTTGACATTGAACTCGTTCTGATGAAACGTGGGTATTGATGTAATCTTGTTCCTGTCACGAATTGCCATAGATGCTGAAGTGACATTAAATAAACCAATCTACCCAAGATGCTAACCAGATCAATCACTGTTTGACATGACAAAAATTTTACTAGTAGGTGTAGTGGAGTAATAAAAAACCAACAGACCCAACAGTCATGACATGCATGCTGCTGATTCTGTGTAATTGAATAATTAACTAAAAGGGGTGTGTTCAAAATAATAGAAGTGTGAAGTTCAATTAGTGAGGTCAATCATTTTGTGAATAAACAGGTGTCAAACAGGTGGTCCTTATTAAAGGATGAAAGCAGTAGATGTTGTGCATGCTGGTTATAGTGCATTTTTCTCTAAAAAGCAAAACAAAATGGGTCGTTCCAGACAATGTTCAGAAGAACGGAGTACTTTGATTAAAAGGTTGATCGGAGAGGAGAAAACATATAAAGAAGTGCAGAAAGTGATAGGCTGCTCAGCTGAAATGATGTCAAATGCTTCAAAATGGCAACCAAAACCAGAAAAATGTGGAAGAAAATGGAAAACTACCCTTAAAATTGATCGAAGAATAATCAAAATGTTAACGACTCAGCCAATGATCAGCTCCAGGGAGATAAAGTGACCTGTGAGTACTGTAACAATTAGAAGACGTCTGTGTGAAGCCAAACTGTCGGCAAGAAGCTCCCGCAAAGTCCCAGTGTTGCAAAAGTGACATGTGCGAAGAGGTTACAATTTGCCAAAGAACACACTGACTGGCCTAAAGAGATATGGCGCAATATTTTGTGGACTGATGAAAGCAAGATTGTTCTTTTTTTGTCTAGGGACCGCAGACAGTTTGTCAGACGACCCGCAAACACTGAGTTCAAGCCACAGTACACTGTGAAGACAGTGAAGCATGGTGGCGCAAGCATCGTGATATGGGGATGTTTCTCATACTATGGAGTCGGGCCTATTTATCGCATACCAGAGATCATGGATCAGTTTGAATACACCACAATACTTGAAGAGGTCATGGTGCCTCATGCCGAAGACTAAATGACCTTGAAATGGGTGTTTCAACAAGATAGTGACCTCAGACACACCAGTAAGCATGCAACATCTTGGTTCCAGACCAACGAGATTAACGTTATGGAGTGGCCAGCCTGATCTCCGGACCTTAATACAATAAAAACTTGTGGGGTGATATCAAAAATGCTGAGGCAAAACCAAGAAATGCAGAGGAATTGTGGAATGTAGTCCAATCATCCATACAACACAGATGTGAAGCAAGAAACTTGCTCAGAAGTTCTCAGAAACAGTGGTTATGCAACTAAATATTAGTTTAGTGATTCACAGGAAAGCTAAATATTCAAGCATTTTTCAGTTTATACAGTAAATGTTTGAGTTTACAAAGAAAAATGCAGACTGCTGTTTTTTTGAACAATGCACAAGTCTGGGGATGCACATCAAGAAAGGCTTCAGGAAACCAAATTCTCAAGTGTCGTGTGAGTTGGGTTTAGTTTCTCATCATCCCTTCATGTTTTGTTGTTAAAACGCTGTGGTTTGAGTCACAATACTTACACTGTTTTTCTTTTTATCTCTTTCTATATACTATACATTTCACTTTTTCCTTTCTAAAACTTTGGGGAAATATGTTTTGAATTTTAATTCTTTTGGCTTCATGGTCATTTAGGGATTCAGTACTGTAACTGAGCAGGCCATTTTACACACTGCCCTTTTTCCCATTGTAACAAATTACATAATTTTTTTCCCCTAATGCCCTAAAAATAGACACCCTTTTCATTTTTTCTTGGCTTAAAGTCTTATATTTAATTTGCACGCCTTTTTTTTACTACTTAAACATATTACAGCCTGGATCTGCTGAGGATCTTGGGTGTCTCAAGTGCACTTTAGAAGAATATAAGTCGCTTAAACACGCATACAGTTGTGAGATCACAGCCTGTACCAGAGGATCCCGGCATGTTGATCTTTCCGATCTGTGATGTGTTTTTTAGCTTGCACTCTGCTGTCCTTCCCTCCTACGCCATGTTCCCGAGGGGCCAGGTGCTGTGCTGCTATCTATTATTCATGCTCAAATCCACTTCCTGCACAGCCAGACACGTGGAGTGGGTGTCATGTTCTGTGGCCCACAGAGAGACATCCTCAGCCTCTGGACCTTTATCTTCTCTGGACTTCCTTATTAGTCTTGGGACTGGGCCTACATGTTTCCTGTCACCAAGACTGAGACATCACCACTTTTGATGCTGACCGATGGAGGCTCAGAAAAAGTTCCATGAGTAAGATCCTGAAAAAAGAAAGTCTTCCAATGAATCTGTCTGACTTTTAAAAATGTACCATGTTTTTTTTTCCAGACAAGTCTCTCCAGAGTCGAACACCCCCATAAATTATCTCTGCTTTGAGAGACAAATCCATATACAGTACATGTCACTTTGTTGTATTAGTCACAGTAATGACCTAGACACGTTCACCTAATGTACTACATTTTTGCAAATAAGCCAGTGTGTAGCGATGTTTAACTTGCATTCTCTTTAGATATTGTTTAGCCAATAATGTTGTTGAAAGCACCCTTTCATAACTTTACCGTAAATGCTAGAATAGCAGGCCTACCGTAAAAACTCCAATAAATGTCTAATAAGGCTACTTAAAAAATTGTAGTATTTATTTCTTTTCTGTATAAGTTGTAGTGTTTACTGGCTAGATGTTAAAAAAGAAAATCATGGGGAAAATGGGATAATTTAATAATAGTATTTTTTAAAGTTATCAGTTATCGTAAAATTATCGCGCATTAATCGCGGTTTTAACGCACATTTTGATTTGCGTTGTACATGCAGGTCGGCATCGTAGAGCCACTGAAAATGAAAGAAAAACGACTGTTGAATGTTGCCTCATTATTCACTTCACTTTATTTGATAAAAGTGAAATATTAACGATGATTTAGGTCTTTTCGTTTTTTTTAATAAAAAAAAAGTTTTGTCTTTTGTTCATCTGATATACTGATCAGAGTTGGAGTTTAATCAAAGGCATCGATTCGCCAATTAGAGTAACACGGCACATTGCAGCTGAAGAGTAAAATTACGCTTCAACCAAAACATACATTAAAAAGTTCAAATACATCACCGACAGTTCATAGACATTTCATCACATTTATTTCAAAAGTGCCCACAGCATATAAAATGAGTCTGAACAGCGTTGTTTATCATGTTAAATACAGTTGAGTGCTGTCTTGTAGAACACAACCAATCAGCTGTCCACTGTTGATGACGTTGCAGTGCTTTTCAAATAGAGCCGTTTTAGTGACCGAGTTCCCTGTGAAGTGCCCTTGGGATTCTGTGAAGTGTGTAGGGAGCAGGGATACAGATTGGAGACACTTGCAATCGGAATGCAGCCTAAAATGAGTAACGTAATGATCAATTTGGGAATGATTGTGTTCACTGCGGCGCCGCAGGTTTGCGTAATTTAACTAACTTGTAATCTGTGTTAAAATTTGTAGTGGCGTTTTGCACGATTTATTCTTTAACGCGCTAACGCCTATTATTTTTATTTTCTTTCTTAACCCCTTAAATTATCAGCTTATTCTTCAGCTATTCTTAAATTATATTATTCACTAACTATTGCAAACTATTTAGTTAATCCAGAGATATTATCTATCAAGCTGTCTCAGTTACATAGAGTTTGCAGATCAGGTTCCATTTTGGTTCTTTCAAAGCCTTAGTAGTTGCGTTTAATATTATGAAAAGTCATCCAGTCATCCCGAAATACACCATCCTCTGATCATGAGCTCAATTCTGAGCAAAGATTTCTCAGGCAGAATAAGTTAAAAGTCTGAAGACACTGGTTCGTTTCGGTGCTTTCCATTTGGCCCAGAAAGTCGTAATGTCCGAGGTCCCAGTTAGAAATATGAAATGCCCCCTGAAGTCGTATTTCCGACTCAGTAAGTCAGCGGATCCTTACCAACCCAGTCGTCAAAATCCAATATGGCTGCTCCATGCATCAGCAGTAGTGAAAGCTGTAGTACTATACTGTTTATTAACACTTCTGTCTTATTTGTGTCTCAATCGTACATTAGTACAGCTTCTAGCTGTTGTGCTTAAAATACCACATAATTCCGCAATATTCCTTAAGTGTGAATGTGAAGTAAAACATTTTTTGTGCTAACTGAGCGAATTAATTAAGACCACACATTATTTATTGCATATTAATGATCCGTTTTGCTTTTATGAGTCTCTTGATATTCAGTTAGACATAAGCCTGATCTTGTATGACTAACTTTGACTAAACTTAGTCTCTGGGGGTGCTGCCGAAACGGTCGCCAAGTGGACAGACTTTATTAGAAGGACTTGGGTTAAACTAATAGTAAAGGTATGTCGTTACAAGAGTAATAAATGTCAGTCTGTACCCTCTAAAGTGTCCTGATTGTTTCAATGTATTTAAAATGATCTGTTTGAGTAATTTACTCAAGGATACCTTCAGCAGTAACTTGATTTTAAAGGGGGGGGGTGGTGGTGGTAAAAGGTCAGTTTTCTAATTTGATAGTTTGAAGATATTAGTCTTAGCATGATCTGCTTTGCAGTTATTCATGTAATAGTTTGGGAAAAGTTTAGAGAGCTGATTATGATTACTGGATTCATTAGCGTAAATATAGGCTTATAGTGAGTTTCTTTTTCTCTCCCGTGCAGTGGTTTGATGTTAGTCATTCAAACAGGATCTCACATAACCACAGAGGAATTCCCTACTGCATTGCAAGGCACTAATTCGAGCTGGTTAACATCACACACACACACACACACACACACACACACACACACACACACACACACACACACACACAGTGATAAGCCCTGAGATCAGTAACCCTACACAGAGTTTGCAGATCAGGTTCCATTTTGGTTCTTCCAAAGCCTTAGTGTGCATTGACTGGCTGTGATGAATGGCTTTTAGAGCCTCATTGGTCAGTGTTCGTATACTTCACCTTGCAACTTGGCGGCTTGGCTTGGCTTGGCTTTGGAGAATGTGAAATGGGTCACTGTGGAAGATGAACCACCCTCATAGATGGCTCAACCATATACAAAACATAACATTTTTTAGAATAAATATTTTATCCACTATCCAATAAATTCTCCATCATATGTTGCAAAGTTTTTCGACACCTGACCAGAACACCCATACGTGATGTCTGTTTATGCTATAGAATTACAGTTTCCTTTCATTTGAGCTAAGCTTGAACATGTTCCAGCATGAAAATGCCCCGTACACAGTGTGAGATCCATGAAGATATAGGATGGAGTGGAGGAACTGGAGTGGCCCTGACCTCAACCTCATTGAGCTCTGACTGCACCCTGGGGCTTCTCACACGACATCAGTGCCTGACCTCACTAATGCTCTTTTGGCTGAATGAGCACAAATCCCCAAAGTCATGCTCTGACATTTGGTGAAAAGCCTTCTCAGAAGAGTGGAGGTTTTTATACCAACAAAGGAGGAATGAATCTGGAATGGGATGTTCAAAAAGCACATGTGGTGAGGTGTCCACAAACTTTTGGCCACCGTGTGATTCTGGGAATGTTTAATAGGCCTTATGTGGTGCAAGCAATGAGTCACTATATTAAAAAAAAGTCTGCTTGGTTAGTTAGGAATTAACATAAGGATTTTATAGGAAAGCTAGAGTTGGAGCTTCTTCTTTTTGGGTAGTTATCTTGTTTTTACTCAGATGTCTATGCATGTGTTTGTAGATCCATTTAGCCTGGAAAGTTCGAAATTTGAAATGGAATGCCTGTTGAAGTCATATTTCCGACTAGTTGGTGTTGGTAAGTTGGTGGATCCTCACCAACCCAGTCGCCAAAATCCAATATGGCTGCTCCATGCCTCAACAGTAGTAATAGCTGTAGTAATCTATTGTTTATTAGCACTTCTGTCTTATTTGTGTCTCATTAAATCACTGGTACTGGTGGTACACTGGTTCTAGCTGTAGACATGTTGCTTAAAATATCGCATAAATCCTTGTTATCAATACCTGATGATGGCTAACCTGGCTAGAACTGGTATTCTGACTTCTTGTACTGGAATGCAGTCATTCCCAGCACCAGCATTCGACTTCTGAGGTAAACCGAATGAAACGCAGCATTAGTCTCAAAGCAAAGTTGCTAACAAAGCAAAGCTGCTAATGCAGAAAAGAAGGCTATTGCTTTTGGATTAGCATCACAAACATGCCTCAAACCGTATCAAGTTGCTTATTTAATGTCTGCTGTGATCTGGTGAAAAATTGGTCAATTTTTCAAAAAAGGCTTAAAGATCTTTACTGTGAATTTACTCAACTAATCATCTCATCTTACCCTTCTCCATCTGAGATAAGCCATGCACCAACTTTTAGACCAGCTTTTCTTTTAAACTGCATATGAGGAGATTGTTTAATCTACGGTAAATGCAGCATGTTGAGTGCTAGAAAAAATCACAGCAATCAGTTTGAGTTAAGATAATAGGTTTTTTAAAAAATGACTACCTGTCGTATTCTCCATTAAATTTAAATGATCCCCTGTTGAAGCTACACCTGTGTAAAAATGCTGAGGGTCTCCTCTTTGCTCATGTCCTTTCCTGTGCAGTCGTGCTATCAGATAAAGCCAGGTGGAATTTTCCTGCTGATACGGTTAGAGGGGGTGGGGGCTGCCTTCAGGGTGACCTTGTGGACAGAAAACGCACAATAGCAGACGTTTGATGATGTTGTTGCGTCTGGTGTTGCATCTGTACTCTCGCCGAACACCTGGATGAAGAAAAGGGATCGGTCAGAATGCTAATAATGCAGTAAAAACCAAAAAGATTATCTGAGTAAATATGTGTGAATTAAAATGAACATCCGTACTCTGAGGTAAAATTACTTCAGCATAATTGCGACATAATAAAATAATATACACATACTAGATAGGAATAAGACTTTGGATGCAGGCCAGACCGGACAAAATAGAATAAGCAGAGATATTTGTAGGCTGGGCGAAGAGCCATGTGCCCTGGTTTGCTGTGCTGGTAGCTGAACAAGGTCCAAACCTTCAGTCCATGCTTCTTTTTCCAGCCACAGTAAGTCTGGCCACTAGTTGACCATAGCTATATTGTGACAGCTTTTAGCAATGGACTTCTTTTAATAGTCCGAGTTGATGCATCGTGCTGATGGTTTTTGTTTCAGAAGCGGGTAAAGAAGCTAAAAACCTTACACGATTTAAGGTAGATGCTTTTACAAATTAGGCTTACAAGTAAAGACTTTAAATTGCTTTAAAATGTGCTTAATGTTAGATATTTACCTGGAAAACTCTTGTTTTGTTCATTATTTGTGTACTATGTAAGATTTAAAAAAATATTCCATACCTTTCAAAATTATTCCCTAATTTCAAAATTATCAACTTAAATTGGCTCGGGAAAAAAAAGGTTATCTCTTTAAACTTTAAAAAACACCTAATTATAAATAAAATATATATATTTTTCATTGTTTGTGGATTTAAAAACTATTAATTAACGCACTAAAAAAAAAATTTACGCAGATTAAAAATTTGTTAAATTACGCAAACCAGCACGCCATCAGTGAACACGTAATTTACCATTACGTTACTTGTTTTAGGCTGCATTCCAGTCGCAAGGGTCTCTAAGCTGTATCCCTGCTCACTAAACACTGCACAGGGTACAGAATCCCAAGAGCACTTCATAGGGAACTCGGTCACTAAAATGGCTCTATTTGAAACGCCCTGCAACGTCATCAACAGCGGACAGCTGA
>JAOVVH010000026.1:6040449-6050561 GCA_028566435.1 Scorpiodoras heckelii | reverse complement strand
TGTGTGTGTGTGTGTGTGTGTGTGTGTGTGTGTGTGTGTGTGTGTGTGTGTGTGTGTGTGTGTGTGCATGTGTGTGCGTGTAGCATATTTTTATATCTTTGTGGGGATCAAATTGTCCCCACAAGGATAGGAATATCTCATATTTTTGCTGGTCTCCATTCTGCTGGTCCCCATAAGGAAAGTGTTGTAGATTTTCTTTTAATAAAATAAAAAATAAAAGAGCCAAAATGTTGCCTGTGTGTGTGTGTGTGTGTGTGTGTGTGTGTGTGTGTGTGTGTGTGTGTGTGTGTGTGTGTGTGTGTGTGGGAGACTGTGTATTAATAGAATTTACGTTAAAGCACAATTTTCCCCCTTTTTTCACCAGGCTGTGAAGTCCATTCATCCAGTCCCTTGAAGTTTGCAAACCTGCTCGACGGGTGATTTGCATGCCAGAGTTCCAGGTACACGTTTATGTGACACCCTAGTGCACAGAGATTTCATCCTGCCTCTGGCAAAAAAAGTTCACCAACGACTGCAAAGCCAACGGGAACTAAGCATCCGGATCCTCTACAGGGCGGACACGCGAAAACAAACACTCGGCGCAACCTTTCCAGGACAATTTAGTCTTCCATTTCAATTTCAGTTGTTAGTTTAAAGACAGAGCTTATACATTTAAACATTTACATACATGACATTCTGCTTTTGATTTGCCAAATCACTCTACATTTACTTATGTTTTCATGTGATTGACTAGACGCTGGTTTGATTTTTAAAAAAAAGGGAAAAAAATTTATTCACATATTCACTGTTTTGAATACAGGCATGGAGATGACATTCAATAAATATTACACTTGCTTGGATAAAATTGTCACTCACTTAAATATTATATATAATATTATAATGGTATTACTAATAAAATATCTAAACATGTGAATGTTTTATTCATGACCATTATTTAATCTACAATTAAAATGCTTTCATGGGATCCAAAGTACACCCAGTGGAAGCAATGATCCTGTCAAGGGGGCCAAAATTTACCAATGGCCCTACTTAAGGGTTAAGAGTGCCATGGCAAACAAATAATTACTTCAGTTAATATTGATTCTGAAGAGGTGATTCATTAACGTTGCATAATAGCAGTCTGTGAGGATGTAACTGACTCATAGGTCTGTTGTCCTCTTTGTTAAATTTCTCGCAGCCTTCATTCCAGCCGTTCTCCAGGGTCACTTTAGGCCGTGCTGGCTCTCGTGGTGTCTGCGGAGGTCCACTTTCCTCTGGAAGCCCTTGGAGCAGATCTCACAGCCGAACGGCTTGAACCCCGTGTGTTTGCGGCTGTGTGTGATGAGGTTGGAACTTTGGCTGAACGCCTTGCCACACACCTGGCACTTGTGTGGTTTCTCACCTGTCCAAATCATTGAAACACAAAACATTAATTATCTTGTTCTTTTACAGACGAAGTACACAAACACACACAGAATGAAGCATTTCTGTTTTATGGAGCTGTTTCGCCACCAGAAAAGACCCAAATCACCTCCAACCAAGACTTAAATTAAAATCCTTGCATAAAATCAACACCAAGCAATGATTTGCGTGCAATCCAGATTTTCATGGGTTCGCCGGATACTGCGATACAGACTGCCACGAAAGAGGAAGCTTTTGTGACACAGAGACCTGAGTGACGCAGTATAATCAGATATGCAAACGATCCATACATTTGTTTAGCACCTTTCCTTGATTTGTCTGTTGAAATATTACTCCTCGAAACATGCTCCTGGGAAACAATGCAGCTTTGACACATCAAAGCTGTCCAGGATTCTCTCACTTTGCTTACCTGTATGGATGTAGGTGTGTTTCTTCATGTCGGATTTCTGATGGAACCTCTTGCCGCAGTACTGGCAGGGGTACGGCCGAGTGTCTGAGTGGATCAGCAGGTGTGTGGACAGGGTCGAGGAACGTTTGAACGTCTTTCCGCACATTTTGCACTCGAAGCTTCTTTCCTTTGTGCACACACATTTACATAAAAAAAAAACAATCAAACCAGATTTCTATGTGTAATAAAAAGGGCTCTATTTTTGTATACACTCTAATCTACTTTACAGGTACATCCTCTTGACACCCAAACTAATTTATGCCTTGTAGCTTACCTTGTATTGGAAATTGGTGGATCCTATGCCAATGTACATGATGGATATTATGAGGATGTATAAACTAAGTAGTTGAAAGAAAAATGTGATGTCCTTATACAAGGACACTGTACTGTAGTCTGTTTAGGAGTTGGACATTTGTATAGACTCAAGCCAACTTGTCATTTTATTCACTTTGTATTTTCATGATTAGAAACCCTACCCTAGTTCTTAGAACCCTGTTTAGTAGATGTGGACCAATTATGTAACCAAATAAATATTTCAGCAAACTAGCTAAAGTTGAATCTGACAGACAATGCATCAAATAATGAATCAATAAATAATGAATCCCCCCATCTCTCCAATGGTATTGCCATATAAACCAAATATAAACAGAGAATCACAATTGAGTGAGCATCTACAAAAGAAATTTTGTTATTACTACACTGCAAAAAACAATTATATCTTTGACAGTAAATATATCTTGAATACAGGCAAATTTGGCAATTCTTTCTCATTATTAGATTAACAAATGTAAAATTATTAAGGCTATTTCTAGATGTTCTTACTAATTTCCAACTGAAAAGTTTTATCTACTGACATAATTTCAAGCACTTATTTCTAGAAAGATGCAAAATTATCACCCTATAGAAAAGAGCATTTCAAGCCTGAAATTAGTAAATATGTCTAGAAATAGGCTTACAAACCCATAACCAGAAATATTAAATAACATTTACGTTATTATTATAAGTTTTTTCCTTTAATCTTTTAAAATTCCATCCAATTTTTGGTTGATGACATCATATACACTGAACTGCCAGAAAAACTGGTATACCCGTTAATTCTTGGTAGATCCCTCACGAGATCTTGAAAGGAACGTTGCACAGTTCTCACGCTGATGTTTATTGAGGCCACAGCATTGAATTCTGATGTTACTCGAGGCAGTGTTACACACCTATCACGTGAAACCATTCTTGCCAGCCGACGCTGGTCACGTTCACCCAGAGTCTTTTTATGGCCACACTGCTGTCGTAAGTTCGAGGTTTTGCCAGAATTCTTGTAGTCACGGTTCACGCATGAAATGCTAATTCGTGAAAATCCAAACTATGCTTCTACTTCTGAAATGCTATGAAAATAGCAAAATTGTTATAACTTGATATTCTCATGGCTGAAACAGCTCTAGAAGCTTCTATAGATGTCTATCACTTTATATACGCACTGGCTGACGCAACCAATGATGAGCATAGGTGGTTTTGCTGTGTAGTTTGCATATGCTCCAGTATCAGTTTTTCTGGTACTTCATTGTACTTATATTTCACTAATCCACATGAAACTTGGTATGGTTGAAGCCCCAGATGATTACACAGCATGTAAGGTTTATGTCCTTAGGTGTGGGATAAGTTAAACTGGTGAAAGCTCAAAGCACGTTTTGGGTAATAGGTTGAAAACTGTTTTGTCAAGAATTATGAAATTCTTTGTGACAAGTTGGCCTTTATTAAGTGGCATTACCCGAATTCAAAATATCTTCACTACAAGTGAAGTGAAGTGTTGAAATATTGATGTGAAATATGTGAAATCATATCATAATGCCAGAATGTCTTTTTAAAATCAGAACAATGAATCTGAACTTAGCTGACCATGTGTACTGTATGTTGAGGTACTGTTTGTCATTTCGGGAGCATTTAAATCCACCCATAGTTGAGTTGTTACCTGAGAGTGGATGTTCATGTGTTGCTCTAAGCTGACGGCATGACCGAAGGTTTTTCTGCAGATGCTGCAACCAAAGGGACGCGTTCCACTGTGAGAACGTCTCACGTGGACCTCCAGGCCATGAGGAGTTGAGAACACCTGGACGAGACCAGAGAATTGGTAATGTCCTTAATATTCAAAAAGATTATTCTGCTATAACTTCACCTACAAAAATACTGAGTTTGCTTCACCAGCTAAGATCTGAAACTGGGATTTGAAAAGAATCTGAAACCTGAAAGAGAACCACCCTCATGTTCACCTTGTCACAGGTGATGCAGTGGTAGGTATCGGAGGTAGGTGAGTAGTGCGTGCTGCAATCCAGAGGCTGCTGATCTTCTGGGCTTTGCTTGAATTCAGATCCGTAGAGCTTACTTGTGTGCTGTAGGAGGGACGAGTGGAAGCTCAGCTGCCTGAAGTCAAATGGAGAAGGCAGGGTCTCCCAGGCATAGGGTGGCTTATAGTAGGGAGGGAATTCTGCCATCTGAGGCTCTAAGGAGAAAAAAAGAAGTCTGTGTTTGGTGACACTTCTGATTGTTTAGACAAGGCGGGTACCCGCACGACCTGACTGCAACATAAACATTTTTTTTAACGAGCGTAGCGAAAAAAAAACGAACCAAAGCATGATCACTGATCAAAATTGAGATATGAAGGTGTCAACAATTGTGTCTCCTGCGTAGACATGCCAAGTGAGTTCTAGCACTTACCAGAAATGTAATAAGGCTGGCCAGTTGTAACTGACGGCTCAGGGCGCAACAGGATGGGACACTCAGGTTTGTTTTCACGCTTCACATAAGAGTAAGGGTCTGTGTGAACAGATTCTGTCCCAGAATCCAATGGCATTCGTTTGGTACAGTCAGGGTCCTTTGGTTCTGATGGGGCGGGCTCTGGAACTGAAAAAAATGACATGCAGAGATGAAAAAAAATACATGGTTTGTGACTACTTAGTGTTCTTGATTTTGTTTTAGTTTTGTTGTATGATTTATGAGATAAGGTACAAATTTGCATGTGTGTGTTGCAGAGATAAGCATTATAACTGAGCATAAAGTAGTTATAAAACTGGATTATTTATTCCAGTCACTATATGATGCCTGGACTTGGGTAAACACAAGTATGTCCACCTGTGGTTTTGTTTTGAGCATCATCATCGCTGATTTCTTTCTCTAACCTGTCTGATAAATTGGACTGGACTGGATACTTCTCTGCTCATGAGGATAAATCCAGAAATGAGCTTGGACTCAGTATAATTATACAAGGCTAAAGTTCAAAACTAATGGATTTCTAGTGGACACACACTCTCAGACAATAGCTATAGTAATGAAAGTGTACACTCCCTTGTCACTGGAATGGTACCCTTAAGGGTATCAATCAAAATAAAGCTTTAAAAGTGCAATACATGCACATTTCCCAGTAAAATATACATACAAACAAAGTGTAACAAAGTGTCCCACTCGATAGGAATGATATAATTGTTTCTCAGAGTGACAGCATCCTTTTGTAAATGATCATTCTAAGACATACTTAAATAGTGAGGCCTATTGTAAAAGTTATTGAAAACTGAATTTGTTCTGCATTGGCTAGCTTAAAAAAGCAAAACAAAACAAAACATGATATGCTTTACTGTTCTCCCACATAAATAAATTTACCATATATTGGTTCTCCTTGTTACCATCAAAGAAGATAATTAGTAAGTATCTTTTATCTGGAAAACTTTAGGAAATAATTTCATGTAATACTTTGACCTTACGGACAAGTTTTTTTTTTAAAGTGAATTAACGGTGACACAAATTGACAGAAAAAGGATGAAAGAGCTTGAAGAGAAATTCTAATGCAACGGTTTGTCTCTAAAAACAAAGATCAGAGGCTATGGTTAAGGCTATGGTCTTCTCTGTGGTTCTTTATGGATGTGAAAACTAGACAATAAACAAGCAAGACAGAAAAAATATATTCTAGATGCCTTTGAATTTTGGTGCTGGTAAAGAGTTTTGAGAGTAAAAAGAAACTAGCAAATGGATCCTCAAACAAATCAAACCTCACTTCTCATGTAAAATGCAATAAAATCTGATATGTGTAATTTGTTAATTGAAGTTTTATTTAACAGACAAAAGGACAAAGAAAAGATTTCCAGTGTTTTCAATGGTGAACCTAATTCTATTTGTTAAATATAATCAAATTTAGAAATGCTTGCAATGCTCAAAAAAGTTGGGACAGACGCATGTTTACTGCTGGATCACATCATATCTGTTCATCATACTGTTTAATCATTTGGGAATTGAAGATACTAATTGTTACAGTTATTCAAGTGGAATTTTTGCCTATTCTTGCTGTATACAAGATTTGAGCTTCTCATCAGTCAGTGGTCACTGCTATCTGATTCTCCTCTTCATGATGCACCATATATTTTCAATAGGAGACAGATCTGGACTGCAGGCAGGCCTGTCAAGCCATGCTGTTGATTTGCATTAGCATTGTCCTGCTGAAATAGACATGGAGCTCCTTGGAAAAGATATTGTCTTGATGGCAGCATATGTTTCTCCATAATATCAATATAAGCCTCCACATCAATGGTAACACATATTTATGCAGATCCTCCATGCCATGGGTACTGATGCACCTCCATGCCATCACAGACTGCAGGCTTTTGCACCTTTCATTGGTAACAGTCCGGATGGTCTTTTCATATTTAGCACATAAAATCCGTCATGTTTTTCCCCAAAAGCAAGCTGAAACGTAGACTCGTCTTACCACAGAACACGTTTCCATTGTCTTTCAGTCCATCTCAGATGAATTTGGGCCCAGAGAACTCACTGGTGTTTCTGTGCAAAATTAGTATATGGCTTCCTCTTTGTATAATACAGTTTCAGGTTACATTTCTTGATGCAGCTGTGGACTGTGTTAAGTGACAATTATTTGCCAAAGTTCTCCCGAGCCCATGTGGCTATGTCCATCACTGTAGGTTCTCAAACAACACCACCTGACGGCTCGATGGTCACACATTCAGCAGCGTTTTCCGCCCTTTACGCACCAAGATTCCCCCTGACTCCCTGAATCTTTTCATGATATTTTGAACTGTAGATGCTGAAAGACTGAAATTCTTTGCAATCTTGCACTGAGAAACATTGTCTTTGAACTGAGTGACAATTCTCTCATGAAGTTTGACACAAAGTGGTGACCCACGACCCGTCCTTGCTTGCAGAGATTAAGCCTTTGGTGGAGGCTCCTTTTATACCCAATCTTGATGACTTCACCTGTTACCAGTTAAACTGCTAATTGTCCCAGCTTATTTGAGAGTGTTGCAGTCATCAATTTCTAAATTTGTTTATATTTAACAAATATATTTAAGGTCGTCATTGAAAACACTGAACATCTTTTCTTTGTCCTTTTGTCTGTTAGGTTCAAGTGAATTAACACATTTCAGATTTCAGTTTTTATTGCGTGTTTAGAAAGTGTGCCAATTTTTCTGGAATAATAATGATAAAAAATAACAAAAAAGAAATAAATACACGAATGAATGAATGAATGTCACCAAATGCACTTTCTCAGGTAAAACATACCTACCACCACGGTACTGATGCTGCTGCATCTGGGTCTAAATGGTCGCTTGTGAATGCGCCTTGTTTTTTTTTACATTCATTTTATAAAATGTTAATACTAGTCACCACAAATTCTTGAGGATTTTAAAGAAAAGTCTGATTACACGTGGTAACTTTGATTGGTGGCGCTAATTACCTTGCCCTCTTTTTACCCCCTGCGTAATACCACCTGAGATCCCCAAAAACACAGCACACACACACATTTTTATCAGAAAGACATTCCCCGAGTTAATAAAATGACTATTAATCAAAACTAAAAACCCATTTTAAGCATCATATAAACAATTTTTAGGGACGCAGATCATTCTTGGGTTTGACTTTACTTTTGTTGATGTTGTTTTGTGGTGCGCAACAGCCGGCAAAGCGCACAGAACACCGCCAATTAAACTCGAAGACTTGATGAGAAAATGAACCCCAAATATAAACACCTACATAAATAGTTAAATGTGAAATACATTAACATCATCCACTCACCTGTGCTGGCTTCTTTGTCGTTTTGATCCGCGTGCACGAAGCGGTGCACATTATAAGTAGAGGATTTTTTGCTTTTTACCAAAAACGACCGAGGCATCGTGAAGCTGTGAGGAGATCAAAATGCATTAATGACAAATGACAGATGATTGTTTGTGTCTTTAATGCATCTTCATATTTCTGATTAGTCTAATTTCTCGGGAACAAATTCAATCCTGGGAGAAGACCCCCCTCATTAGAAATCACAGACTTCCAGATAGTTTGTACGTTTTTATAACACTAGATTATTAATTTCAATACCCAAATGTGACATTTGTTCAATTCCACAGAGCAGTTCTGCATATTTCTCAGCCATTGTTCCGAAACATGACACCAAGCAATCATTTTATATGTCTATTTTTCTTATTAGACCCTAATTATTTGTAAATTAGTTGAACTTGAACTATGTCTACCTATTTAACGTTGAATATTGAATTTAATAAAATACATTCCTCACTGAAAGCACATAAAAACAAATCGCGCACCAAATAAATGCTGAATAAGGAGTTTTACCGTTTTTTTAAAAGATCCTTTTTTCTAGTTCATAAATTGCACAATTTAACTTTGATCACTAAATCATTAATACGCCGTTAATATAACAGGCTATAGCTCTTTAGTCAACTAATACTTAGGACTATTTTTATTTTTAAAAAATGACAGGTCCATGATTACAACTAAACTTTTCTTACCTGCAGATTTTAACCTTTGCTTCTCTCTCTGTCTCTCTTTCTCTCACTTGCCTTCTTCACCAAATTTGTCACTTTGTACACCGGTCATAAACTCTGTGCGTGTGCGTGTGTGTGTGCGTGTGTGTGTGTGTGTGTGTGTGTGTCTATGTTTCTCTGATTTTCAATCCGATAACGTTTTTGCTTTGAATCTGACTGCGCTGCTTTCAGCCAATCAGCGCACACACTCGCGGCTCATTTGCTTAACTGAGGTCTGATCATATATTTCCAAATACTCTCTTATGCTGAATAATTTATTAAGACGAAACCTAAATGACACAAAACCTAAACCGTGAACACTCAATTCTATACTCAAATCTTCTCTTCGTGCTATAAAAGGCTATAAAATGTTACTGGGGAATAATTTTTAACAACACGTTGACAGAAATGTCAAGAAACAGTTCACAGATAATTTTTTGATTTGTTTAGGCTGTATAAACTGTACAGCTCGTTTCACTTGGAGATCTGCTCTCTAGCTTATAGATTACATTCATTAATCTGACAGTAGTATGTCTAGAAATAATTTCTTTAAAAAAAATCTCATGTGATTGGAGCACCTGGATGCGCCTCTTAAACATACACACCAAACCAGAAGTTCTGCACTGTGCCATGTTTACCTTCAGAGTGAGTTTTAATTGCTTAAAGCACAACTCGTTCTCAGGAAACTGTTTGATTGCTCTATTTGATTTCGGTGCTGTGAATGTTTCAGTACAGATGAATACGGAATGCATTGCAAACATCCAGGAGATCCAGGAGATTTAACTGGACAGAAATCATATAATTCATGGACTGTATTATCCAGACTGTTAACAGGTGTTGTTCATTTACACAGGTACAATACCACTATCAGAACATCATGACAGCCATATTTTGAATATAGGCTTATAATTATACACCAAGCTACTGTTGCTCTGCGTTGAAAAGCCTCACACTGACTCAAGAGACGATATAAAATAGGTAAAGGTGTAAAAACAGGAACGCGTTCTGGTATTGCATGGAAATGTGTATGAACACATAAGCGGGTTTTTGGCGACACCTTGTGGAATGAGTGATGTATTGCAATAGAAATGTAATTGACCCTGCTAGGGACGGTGAAAGGGGAATTTGTTAAATTTATTTATTTTTATTATATTTACATTTATCTCATTTACACAACTGAGGGTTAAGGGCCTTGCTCAGGGGCCCAGCAGTGGCAGTGGTGTGGATTTGAACTCACAACCTTCAGATCAGCAATCCAACATCTTAACCACTGTTACTGTTACCACAGCAATTTGTTGAGTACAATTAATTTATTTTTTGATTTTTTGATGCACCTTATTTTATCTGCTCATGGCTACCTTTTAATGCTGTTGAACATCTGCAAGACAAGATAGTTCCTGTTCTCATTTGTTAAACTGTCGTACCCTTACCAGTCACTGAGGGTCATCTCTCTCTCT
>JAOVVH010000026.1:6014537-6025055 GCA_028566435.1 Scorpiodoras heckelii | reverse complement strand
CACACAAGCACGGGGAGAACATGCAAACTCCACACAGAACGGCCCGGACAGAACGGGAATCGAACCCGGATCGTCTTCCTGTGAGGCGACAGTGCTGACCACTACACCACCGTGCCGCCCTGTTGGAATGTATCGTTATTGGAAAGGAAAAAAAAATCAGCGTGCAATGCTGTCTTATTTTATTATATAATCGACAGCATAGGTCAGAAGTGCATGGTTTTATCCGCTGAGACAGATTGATTAAACGAGTGGATTTGGGTTTAACTCCTGCTTGTTTGGGACTTAAATCTCCAGCTGCACTGGCCCTGTGCAGATCATTTTAACACCGCTGGTGTAACTGGAGCTGATTGTTTACTTAAAGTCTGTTGTAGGCTTGTTGTGACCTGCTGCTCGCGCTTCATGCCAGAACAACTGTAGCCACTGTGCTGTTCCTCCTCCACCGCAGCCAAGTGGTGAACAATGCCAGTATCAGTCCACAACAAACAGAGGTTCTTACATGCTCTTTTACCCCACCGCACCCCCCTTTTTCCCTTTACATTACATTCTCTCTCGCACTGCTCTGCATAGCTGAGCAATTGTTTTTAGACCGGAGATGGACTCGTACAAGCCATGATATGACCATGCCTAAGTCAGGAGGGTTTGTGGGCTCGCGGCCAGATCCGAAGTGTGTGTGTGTGTGTGCTCGATACGCTGTCATGTTGCTGACCTCACTGATCACCTCATTTATATAATCTCTTTCAGATTGCCTCTGCCAAGCAAGTCAGCTGACTGGACTCACTTTGGAGGTAAACAACATAATGGCAGAGCACTTGGCTACCTTTTGAGGACAAGCAGGCTCGTCCCTGTGTGCTCTTCACTGCAGGCTATTGATGTTTCTTCTGAAGATCTGTCTGATCTGCCTACAATGTGGTTAAGGAGTGTACAGTGTTATTTCATGATCTCTGTCAGCAGACTCAGAAAACGTAGTCCGCAATGATTGTATTTTTTGTGACTCAGGTTTGGGCATTTTTCTTAAACGGGCAACAGTGCGCTCATTTTCAGATAGAAAAGCATCCAGGGTGATGTATTAATATAATAGTTTGAGCTTATCAGGATGACCAGTTTGAAGGCAGGTGTTGTTTTTCCGTATCAAGGTGTAAGTCAAGCCTAAATCCTCAACAGTGTTGAAAAATGTTGCCTAATGTCCATTTTTAATGATTCAATTATAATCAAATCAATGCGCTATTATATTTTTCCAACATTAATGTTAGTATAAACAGACGGTAATGTTTTTAATTAAGTAAATTGTTAGTGCTGACACATAGCTGCTATGGTATAAGAGACATAAAATATTTTGGGATGTGATGTAATAGGAAAATAGTCAATATTGGTGTACTAAGCGTAGCTCTGTTTTCACTGGGCAGCATCTTTGATTATTTTCTTGTATTTTCTTACGTCACAAATTTATGTAAAATTTGTTTATCAGTATACAATACACTCACCGAGCACTTTATTAGGAACACCTGTATACCTGCTCATTCATGCAGTTATCTAATCAGGTGATAGTGTGGCAGAAGTGCAGTGCATAAAATCGTGCAGATACGGGGCAGATGCTTTGGGTAATGTTCACGTCAACCATCAGAATGGGGAAACGATGTAATCTCAGCGATTTTGACCGTGGAATAATTGTTGGTGCCAGACAGGCTCGTTTGAGTATTACTATCAGAATGGTGCAATAAAGAAAAACACATCCAGTGAGGAGCAGTTCTGTGGACAGAAACGCCTTGTTGAAGAGAGAGATATATGGACAATAGCCGGACAGGTTCAAGCTGACAGAAAGGCTAGAGTAACTCGTATAACTACTCTGTACAATCGTGATAGGCAGAAAAGCATCTCAGAATGCAGAACATGTCAAACTTTGAGGCCGATGGGCTACAACAGCAGAAGACGATGTGAGGTTTCACTTCTGTAAGCCAAGAACAGAAAACTGGGTCTACAGTGGGCACGAGTTCTTGTTATATGCTGCGACATACAGGTGTTAGGGTCAGAATTTGGCACCAACAGCATGAATCCATGGACCCAACCTGCCGTGGTGTCAGCAGTCCAGGCTGGTGGAGGTGGTGCAGTGATGTGGGGAATGTATTCTTGACAAACTTTTGGCCCGTTGATGGCAATCAGTCATCACTTGAAAGCCACAGCCTATTTAAGTATTGTTGCTGATCATGTGCAGACCTTCATGGCCACAGCTTGCCATCTTCTGATGCCTACTTCCAGCATGATAATGTGCCGTGCCACAAAGCAAAAGTCATCTCAAACTGGTGCCATGAACATGACAATGAGTTCAGTGTTCTTCAGTGGCCGTCCCTGTCATCGGATCTGAATCCAGAAGAAAACCTTTGGGATGTTTTAGAACGGGAGATTCACAGCATGCAAGTGCACCTAAATTGTTTCCAACATCATCTGGAATCCATGCCATGAAGAATTGAGGCTGTTTTGAGCCCAAAGAGAGGCACAGTATTATTATCGTGTTCCTAATAAAGTGCTCAGTGAGTGTATAGTGTATACAGTATGCCTGTTGACACACTACTTTCACGTTTGTTATAGGAGAAGCCTTCAATACCCAGTTAAACGTTTTATTAATTAACATTACTGCTTTATAATTGCTTCTGAATATAAATATCAACTCTGAATTAAATACTAAAATGAACTCCTATTGAAAGCATGTTGCAAAATATATCCGAGTTTCTTTTATACATGAATTTTACATATTTGGGAAAAGACTTTAGGGTTAGTTTGTTAAACGAGTCTCCAGGTTTAACAACATCCAGATGCTGACTGTGGTGGGAAAAACAGCGGCTGCTCACGTTGGAATTAAATGAAGCCCTGCAGTTATGCAAGTTATGAGTCATGTGATTGTTCAGAAAGGAGCAGTAGCAGGCCTCAGCCCTGGTTCCCACAGGTTTTATGGGGTTGTACTTTTTTTTTATTCTCTCAACTTTTCTCATCTGTGTCAACACTTCATACTCTCCACTGTCTATTCCCTCTGCACTCCTTTTTCATAACCTCCCATTCCTGACGTTTCTCTTTCCTACCATATTCATCCTGCCTGACTTTTTTGTGTAATTTTTCTGTCCTTCCATTTCTCTCTCTCTCTCTCTCTCTCTCTCTCTTTCTCTCTCTCTCTCTCTCTCTCTCTCTCCGTCTCTTTCTCTAGGCTCTGCACCTCTGGATGAACTGCAGGCACTGCGCAGTCAGCTGCTCCTGCTGCATAATCAGCTGCTGTACGAGCGTTATAAGCGTGAGCAGCATGCCGTGCGAAACCGCCGCCTGCTGCGCAGAATCATCAATGCCACCGCACTGGAGGAACAGAACAACGCAATGGTGAACACCCCTTACACAACATTGCACAAGCATCTTAGTAATTAGACTGTGTTAAGAATTTTTGAACCACTGTGGGTTCACTCATTTGTATGGTTTACACATCCCATGCACGGCTGTCGAGATACAAAGTCTGGCATCCAATACGGACGTAGCAATGTATGGTTAATCGTAATGTTTGTGATTGTTGACGCCTGAAGACTAGCCTGATCTTGAATAAAATTCACTAAGCAGGAAATCCAGTTCAAAGAAGGGGAATGTACACGGGATGTGAACAACTCGTTTGTTGTTATTGGTGGTATTTTGCATTGCTGTGCCAATAAATATGTCCGTTAAGGTAAATGTACCCAGGGTAAAGACTGGTAGAAGTCTGCATGATTGATGTTTTGTATACTTATATAAATCATTATGTACAGGACCTGACATGGACCAGACTACGCATCGTTTATGGAGTTTTTGTGCTAAAATTTTGGGGTCTCGTATAAATAGCAGAGCATGCACAGGATCTAATTTTGTGCAAGAACCACCAGTATGCACTAGAACACTGGTATTTATTTTATTTTATTTTATTTTATGCATACTGTACACAGTAGATGTTGATAAATCCTATAGACACTAGATTGGTCTGATCATACACAGCCACATATATTTACATAAATGCACTCCCCTAAACTCTGTATATGATTAACGTCTAACCTTGTTTTCAAACCAAGGAATTTATTTTTATTTTTATTTTTTATTTTTAAACCGAATGCAGAATGCTAACAGTACAAAACAGAAAACTCTTAAATACTTAGAAAGGCAAACTTATGACCTGGAATAACCAACGTTCGTTATGCTTCATTTGTGGATTTCTTTTGTGTGTGTATGCATGTAGAAGGACCAGCTGAACCTGCAGTGTGTGGATATCCTGTCTCTGCGTGAGAGCCTACACATGGAACAGCAGCGCTACAGGCAGCTCTGGGATGAACGGGAGACTGTGGTCACATGCCTACACAGTCAGATCCGACAACTTCAGCAGGATCGCGACGAATACTACACCAAATATCAAGAGTTACTGGTTAGGATTCTTGTAGAAGTCATATTCTTACCCACTTAGGACTCGACTCTGTGTGAAGCCATGTATACTTCGGTATACATTGTATATTTCAATATGCGTGTATATTTCAGTTCAATATCTGTGTTTTTTTTATCAGTGTAAGATGCAGGAGTGCCAGAAGAGGATGGGAGAGATGGAGGCTGATCTCCAGAAGGCGAATAACAAGGTGTACCATACGGGGCACCAGCTGAATCAGCTTACTGTCAAGGTAAAGACACAAGACACGACAATGTATAGATGTGTACATTACAGACCTAGATAGCTGATGGTATCATTTTAATCCAGGCAATGAGAAGTACATTGTTGTTGTGTAAGAGGAATAAAACACTCAGGGTGTTCTGTTATAGGAAAGTAATCAAGTTCTTCTCATTAGGTTTCATCACTCCACACTGCCTCTGATTTATTTTCCTACAAAAGCACACCTTGTTATGTTGTATTCCTTACTTATGTACATGAAAATTTTCACTTCGAAATAAATACAAGCCTATGGGGGGGACAGTGTATACACCGCTGGTTTATCTAACACCACACCATATGGCTGATTTAGTCCTGCTAGTGTTTAAATGCAAAACTCTTTGCTGTACACTGCTGTAGTAATTTACCAGGAGAAACCTCCATATTTATAATCCCACTTGATACCACTCGATTTCTTGCTATTCTATTTCTTCTGTTATTTAATGACGATGTTTTTCTTGTTTGTCTGTGCTTACATTTCTTGTTTAGTTGTCCTCGAGTGAGAGCACACAGCAGCAGTTGAGCTTCATGTGCAGACAGTTGCTGCTGCTGGGGGAAGCCCATAAACTGTGTGTGCAAGAGCTTCAACAAGCAGGCCCAGATCTCAGCAAGGTACACAGGAGAGCCGCCTTGCCGCATCTGGCGCTGCTGTCGAGAGAAGGCAGTTTTTTATTGTTGTTCCTTCCATATAAGCACATGAAATAGAAAAAAATATCACACTTTTGAGACCAGGGTGCAGTATGGAAGAAAATACAGAGGCTTTGTACACAGTATTACAAACACATTGCAACATGTGACCAGACAAGGATAATGTACAAAAAAAAAAGTAGCATCACCACCTAGTATTTATCTACTCATAATCAAAATTCTGTGTTGCACAGGAGATGCAGATGATGCAGGTGTCCTTGATGAAGGACGTGGAGCGGCTGAAGCAGAATCTGCTGCTGCAGGGTCAGAAGCTGGAAGCAGCCCAGCAGAGAGTGGCTGAGCTGGAGACGCAGCTGTCCAAGAAAGAACACCTCATCGCTGAGCAGAAGAAGTTCCTGGAGGATGTCAAGGGACAAGCTAGGTACGGATACTCGTGGGCAGATACGCTTGTCTGGATTAGAATGGGCTACACACCGTTACATAGGTTGTATCTGAAATTTAGCTTAATTAATATAAGGAATAATGGTTTAGCATGGAAATAAAGAAATGTGGTGATGGCTGCAATTATTGTTCAGGAGAACTGTTTGAGATAGCTACAGTCTTACATCAACCTGAAAATATAATTACTTGACGGTATACTGAATGTTATGAATACATGTCTGCACCAAGATGATAATAATAATAATAATAATAATAATAATAATAATAATAATAATAATAATAATAATAATAATGAAAAGGATATAAAATCATTGTAGTTAAAGCAAAGTTACTTATAAATTAAAATGTCGAGTTAGTTAGAGAGGTTACCTAAACAAACAAACAACGAGTTAATAAACAAATTAGGAATATCTAAACAAGTCTGGGACAAAATTCTGACTAAAATTCAGTGTGATGCTCCCACCACCATGCTTCACAGTGTGGATAGTGAATATACTAAATGCTGGGTGCTATATAATTTTGAGTTATTAAAGCAGTATCCAAAATTGCTTTAAAATAAATGGAGATGGGGCAGATTTACAGACATATGATGGATGAAACCTGGTCATTGTCCACTGTTTGCTTCTTCAGTTTTCGCAGTGAGACTCATAGCTTAACATTGATGAATTACCATTAATACATGCCAGAGTCTTTACATCCTTGTCACATTGTTGTGCTGCATAAACTCAACTTAAATAAACAGTTGGGCAAAATAACTGTTCCAGTCTGTAGCATGTTTATAATTTTAAGTGTGTGATGAACTTGCAAGTATAGTTATGACTTTAAAATTGTGAAAGATATGAAAGCCTTTGTAAATCTTTGCCAGTTTGGTCTCTTGTTGCTTTCTTTTTCTGTAGTCCTGTAGCATTTGACCGGTTTGCTCTTTGCCTTCTAATGTATCTCCTAATCTTCCTCTTTCCTCTCTCATCTCCCTCAGGGAGGAGCTAAAGGCTTCTGAAAGTAGGTACCAAGTGCAGAGGCGTGTGACTCAGGCCCTGCAGATGGAGCTGTTGCAGCTCTACAGCAGGCTGGAGATGGAGGCTCCGGTTGCCATTGCTGCAGCTCCATCAACAGGGGATACCACAGAGCGCTGCTGTCCCACACAGACCGGGTACAGATACAGTTTCATCGACTTTTTTTGAGATGTTTGTACTTTCCAGTGGGGTAAATAGGCCCTGGAGAGAATTCGAGCATTATGTGTGTAAAATGTCTTCTCTGTCCTCACAGTGAGGTGGCATCAGATGGACCAATGAAAACAGCCTCCAAAGAGTGTAGCAAGTCCTCACCACGCAGGAACGGCTTCTCATCGGTTCAAGTCAAAGCCGACACCCCTGACCGCACGTCTAAATCCTTAAACGGCAGTCGAGCCACGCCCCCGCCCATGCTGGTAAAACCGCCCCCTGCTTGCCCTGTGGTGCCCTCCCCTACCCCGTCCCTCACTGTCGGATCTTACCCCAGTGCCAAGAGCTTCCTGGGCATGCGGGCACGGGAACTCTTCCGCAACAAGAGCGAGAGTCAGTGTGATGAGGATTACGCACCTCGCCCACAGCTCACTGGTCTATCACAGGGCCTGAAGACTGAGCTCTGCGTGGAGCCTTCGGTAAAGACTGCAGTAAAGACGGGTCCTGTCTCCACCACGCATAGCCACGCCTCCAGCAAGGCTGCTAAAGAGCCTGATGTCTTACAGAGAGCATCCAAACGGGAAGCAGGATGGCCGAGACAGCAACAGCTACATATCATGGACTATAATGAAACTCATCAGGAGCACAGCTAGAGGAAGAGAAAAGCAAGACACTAGTAGATGAAGGAAGCTGCAAGCTGACGTCGGATTACGCAGAACTCTTTTGATTTCAGTGTTCAACCCGTTTTCCTCAAGCGGACAACAGGATTTGAGAACTTCCAGCTCGTGTTTCTCGTCTCCAAAACTGGATCGTGGCCCAGACTCGAGTGTCTTCCTGTGTAGAGATGAAACCTGTCTTTATTTTCTCCCTTGTTTTCAGTCTTGGATCAAATTAGCAGTATCATCAATGAGTGCCAGTCCATAGTGGAGTGAACCTGGGACGGTGTGATAAGAGCATGATTGGCCTTCTTGTGTCAAGGAGGAACATCAGAGTGTTCTTGTCAGCGTAAAGAACTTACCCTGAAGCTGTCTGAGTTTTTTTTTATTATTTTTTTTTAATGTATGTGTGCCGAAATCATGCATATCGCATGTGTAACAGAAGAGAGAATTACGAAGTGTCTTTTTCTTTTTTTATAAATATTGCTAGAGTTTTAAAATTATTTATTTTTTTTCCCTCCATGACTTCCCACCTTTTGCAGGTTGTTTTTTTCTAATTGAAAACTATTAACCTCCACGAAAAGCAAGAAACAAAGTCCACAACTTTAGCTAGTCAAAAGCAATGCCATTTCAGCCAAAACGTTACCCATGTCTGTCTTGATGTCATGCAAAGCTTTTCCCCACAGCACAGCAAGGTATATTAACCAAAAGTAGTCGAGTTGCTAAACGCTCATGCTGAATATCGTGACTCTTCATGCCCAGATGCCATTTGTATCGAGCCAGGACTTCTCGGAGATCTCTGATTGGTCAAACAGAACTAACTGATTACAGAATTTCCTGATAATGTCCCTATAATCACTTTCCAGTAACCAAATTCTCTTTCTCTTTCCTTTTTAAAAACGTTTTTAAGCACAGGATATAACACAATGAGGGAGCCATTTGATAGTCTGCAGTAGATCAACATGTCAGCAATCAACATTGCGCTCAACATACGCTCTATTTTATTCCCAATTTTGAGACAGATGCCAGAAAAAGAATTTTGTGAATTTTAACTAGTATTTTATTTAATATTACACATCACTAGTTACCCAAACCTGCAGAACTCCAAACTCCTCATACTCTCACAGATACGAACTAAAACCAACACGGGTATTCAGTGAGGATGCGGATAGTATTCGCTTGGGATGTAGTCCTGAACCAAGCCGTTCCAAGCTGTTTAGTAGAAAAAAAAATTGCTAATATTAACCCTCAAGGCATTTACACCGCACTCTTACATCTCGTATTATTACAACTAAAATGTGTCCTGGTTTGGGGATATTATCAGGCCATTAATCGGAGAAATAACTCATCAGTAAAAAAAAAAACTTTTATCAGTATACGTATACTAACCCTTAACATCCAATAACATACTTTACAGTTCAGTGTGATTTATAGTTCAGCAATCCAGGCAAGCTGTTGAGCCTAGTGTTTCTTATTCCTTCTTCTTTGGTTAGGTTTCATATTTTATTACAGCTTTCAGATTTAAAATGCTGGTCGCAACATCATCTCACTCAACATATAGTTCAAAACGTTCTCCTGATTCACCAAATACTGTATGTATAACTACTAGTGCCATGTTTCTAAAATATTTTTAAAGCATCAGGCTTCAGATATATGCACTAGTACCAGAAAAACTGGTATACCAGTTTAATACTTGGTAGGTCCCCCAAGGGATCTTGGAGGGAGTGTTGCACAGTCCTCACGCTGATGTTTGTTGAGGCCCCAGCATTGAATCCCGATGTTACTTGAGGCAGTGTTACACGCCCATCATGTGAAACGATTCTTGCCAGCTGAATCGCAAAATCGTGGTAACTTGCCATTCTCTCAGCAGAAACAGCTCTAGAAGCGTCCATAGATGTCTTTCGCTTTATATAAACGCACTGGCGGATACAGCCAATGATGTGCATAGGTGGCGTTGCTATCGATTTACATAGGCTCCAGTACCAGTTTTTCTGGTACTTCAGTATATATTTTTAAGAGTCTGCAAAAATCAGTTATTCAGCAAAGAAAAGGAAATAAATTTGAACATCCAGGAAATATAAAAAACCCCACCATATCATATTAATAATGATACTCATAAAAGTGGGATTTTTTTATGACTATAAATATCATGTCATGTTGTAGCCCATATTCAAATGAGAACTAATCACAAATCCTTTTCTTGCATTTTTACAAATCAGTTTTGCCAGAGCAAATTGACATTTCAGTCCATTGACACAGATGGGCGCTTTTTCACTCAGTATTCGTCTGTGTTTCATACATTTACTATAATTTTGTCTTCAAAATACCTAATTGCCACACAGATTACATACTGGCACTTTAGTGCACTAGACAGGTTTTATGTTTACTTAAAGTTTTAATATTCTTTTTTTTTCATGTTCATCTCGCATTCAGATTTTAATGAAGATGCACAAGGCATTCATCGGTTTCACGTAGATATTTTCCCAAAATGTTTTATTCCTTTTATACCACAGTAATTTGTCAATTGTTACAGTTTTTGTTCATTAATGAGCAACACGTTGTAGCTTTAGTTTACAGTTATTGTTACATTTAATGTTGTGGAATGTCCAGAAAAATAAGTTAGTTCCTGTTGTCACTTGTGTTATAGCAGCTGTAAAGTTGTTCTGTAACCAGCGTCTCGTTATTTTGCTCTTGAACACAACAAGTTTAAAACAAACAAACAATGGAGCGCAGCAAGTCCTCTGTCCTGATGACTTTCATGTGGTGGAAAAACCTACAGACTGTTACTGTCACTGATACTGGAGACTCCTTTCTTCTTCCTTAAATTATTAGCTTTTACCCCCCTATACTTCTTTCTTTCTTTCTTTCTTTCTTTCTTTCTTTCTTTCTTTCTTTCTTTCTTTCTTTCTTTCTTTCTTTCTTT
>JAOVVH010000026.1:5981206-5994017 GCA_028566435.1 Scorpiodoras heckelii | reverse complement strand
TCTTTGCTTTACAGCGAGTCTTTGCATGTGTCTAAGACTTCTGCATCGTACTGTACAGTAATTAGCTGGTAAGTTTTTCTGAGCATCTTGGAGAACCGGCCACAGCTCTTCTGGAGACTTTGACTTGGATTGTCACACTTACTTCTTTTGTTGCATGGAAAACCCAGCAGCCTTCATTATGTTTTTTTGTAACGTTTGGAAATCTAAAATCTTTTTTTGTACTGACTCAATAATACAGAACTCAAAAAAAAAAAAAAACAATAACAAAAGTTGTATCTAAGAACATTTACAAACTCAGAAGTTTTCAAGGAATTCCTTTTATACTTTTATTTTAATAACCACGTTTTATCAGTTTGTATAGCATGTTTAACAATTGACATTGCAAAAGCAAAACTTTCCAGAGCCTTGTTAAGAGTGTTTTCCACAAAATACACTCCCAACACTGCCATGTGGAAGAACAGCCGTGTAGGGACACAAACCTGCCCCCAATCCTCTGTTTGTCAGCCCACCTGAGTGCTGCTTAGGCCTGCCCAAGGCAAGACCACAGGCCATGGCTCCCTCCTGCTGCTCTCCTCCAGGAGTGCAAATCCTCCACTCCTCCTCCTCTGTTAGAGCCTGGCCTACCATCATTGTTTCACCTCCACATGCTGCACACTTCTTACCTCATTCGGGATGGAAGATTGAGGGTTAAGTTTATTCTACATTTATTTGAAGGACCCCTCAGGCCCTTAGCATGTCAGGTGTAGTTCAGTGGCAGCAGTCAGGTTGTTGATGTGTATTTTATTTGGGGAATGTGACTTGATGATTTCCATAATTCCATGATTTTCTCATTAGTATCTAATGGCTTTAATGGTTTCATGCATTCTTGATTCAGTTACAAATCCTGGATTTATTCAGCATGTCTTCAATCTAACTGTTGTATCTTAGTTAATATTTGTCAGTTTAGTCTTTAGTTCCATAACTGACAGCATCCTAAATGGAGACATACCTTGTCTCAAGGACAATTTTTTTTTATTGTTTAAATTTTGAGCAATGCTTTAAGTGGGATGTACAGTATACAGCTTAAGCACGTGTGTAACCCAACTCTGAATACGAGAAACTTTCCCTTAAGCAACTTAAGTTGCTGACTCTGAATTCGGCCCTATATTACTTAAGTTTTAATGCATCAAAAGTTGACATTGTGGATGATAAAGGACCAGATCCATTGAAAATTGAACCACAAATCTTCCTCACCCTGAGCAGAAGGAGTGATGCAAAGAATAACACTAACTACTTTCAGTAACTGAGCAATTATTGTGATATTATGGGATTCGATGTGTCAGATTGGAATCGAGAGCCCGTCCTGGCTTGTAAGGAAATGTTTTCTTCTGCCATGTTACCTAAACAAATGAGATAAAGTGCTCTGAGCTGCAGAATCATCTATCCCACCTGAGCTTTCTGTCATGTTGCTGATTGTGCTTTGGGTCTCCTTAGACTGGATTGTTACTCAGCATGCCAGAAGGAGAAATTGCAGATGGCAGTTTACATAAACTTCTCTGAATGAAGGTGCTCAGTGTGAACATGTCAAATCAGTTTGAAAGCTGCTTATACTGGTAACTCATGCATCTTATATTCACAGCTGGCTTGTGTTAGGATCAATATATTCATGCATGTATTCACTTTTATCTGCATCTTTTTGTTCTTTCTGGGTCACCATAAGAGCCCAAAGAGAAGGATGGTGTAAACTAGATCTGTTACTGTTAAAACAAAGGTGTGGACCACAAGGACACCACTTGACAGATCAGACACTCAGAGGACTTTAGTCAGAGGTAATTTACTGAACTAGTAGGACCCTTTAGATTGTGATATTAAACCATATGGAAAATAAAATTCCATTAAGGACCATTAGGAAACAGGTGGGAGCCAGTAGAAAGCCATCCTGGGCTTGGGATAAAACTTTTTACCAAAATTTTTACCAAAAGTATGTTGAAATGTTTTTATTTTCTTTTTACATAGTAAAAACACTCAGTTGCCCATCAACATGTTTACAACGGATTTACATTTTGCTGTCAAAGACAAAAATCAGTCAAAGGAATTCTTTGGAATGGTCATGAATTAAGGTTCTTGATATGTTTCTGTTTATGTTTATACCTTTGTTCTGGTTGATTACATAATTTTTCTTTACTCACAGGTTTCTATTAGACCATTTTCATTTTATAATCTGACATAGAAAACGTTATCACAAAGTCTGTCCAGAACTCGGCCAGGATTTTATTTTGATCAATAAATGACTGTTGAAATCACATTTTTTTTGGGATATGTCTATCAGCATTTGTAATGAGTTCCTCAGCTGGCTGCTTTCAGAAAGAGAAGGTGAGGAAGGCAGGATGGGTGCAAGACTGTGAACACTTTCTGATTCTCTCTGTTTGAGCTGCTTTTTGATCTAAATGAAACCCGGAGGGTGGGATGGACGCCGCATGTGAAGCAGGTTTCAACGTTGGGTGTCCAGCCGAGTGAACAGAAGGTTGCGGTTCAGTTGCAGAATAGCAGTGCAAGTTAATTAATAATTAATCCTTTCTGATTTGCCTGATTACTATGAGGCAATAAGGGACTTTTAAAAATCAAAGAAGTGGATGTTTTTCAAGTGTTAACTATTCATGATTCTTGATAGGAATATTAACCACGATAAAGTCATCTCCTTGAATATTGATTACCTCTAATTAAAAATTCAGTTTGATTAGGAAGTCGGCACTTTCCTTTGCCTCAGCCTTCCTTCAGGCAAATCTATGTACAAATGGTGTGTTTGCCTCCTTAAGTCAGCGCTCTGCTTGCGATTCAATGAAGTGGTTAGCTACCGAGAGTGTTTAATGAGACAGTCATTAGTTCTAATTAGGCCATGGTTAATGGCAATACATTAAAAGGCGAAGCACATCACTGTGAAGAATGGCAGCCCGGTAGTGGAGGCTGACTAGAAACAGCTGTTGACTTTACTGAGCAGCCCGCGCTATGAACAAATACTTCCCCTGGAGCTGAGAGAGAGAGAGAGAGAGAGAGAGAGAGAGCAACTCATGATGGATTCTGTCTCTGCACCCCGTGTCCCTGCTTACCATGTTAAACACACGAGGCTGCTTGTACAAAACCCTGTGCTGCATAAGTGCATTAGTCTTGTGAGTCTGTTACTGGGTTGACAAAGTAAATGAACAGGAAAAAACACCTACAACACCCCAGTATTTCTTCCTTTTCCCAGTCCATGCATTCTGCACTTACCTGCACAGGTTATGCTAGAATTTATCTTAATATCACACGCTAGAATTTATTTGACAATATGGAAAATAGTTTAGTGTAGGCACATCTGTGGTTTTTGAGCAAAACTGGAATTGGGATTCCTTTAAAATGCTAATCTTACTGATTTTGTTTTCTTTTTCTTTCTTTCTTTTTTTTTTGGAGTTGTAAGGTTATATCAGTACTTACATGGAAAGTTACTTGTATTCAGAATTGGGTTGAGCAGGTACTTTTACTACGTTACTACTAAATACTACGTTTTTCCTTTAAGTGTGCCTTTGATGTGCTGTTATGATTTTTCGAATTAATAACCAAACACCAAGGTTTTGTTGAATTAAATGTCTTTGCCTGTAAATTAAATGTACCCCCTTTTAGACAACATTTTCTACAAAGATAAATGATTTCCATTGTGCTGATTGTCTCACAGACCGTACAACAAGGTTTCTAGTGAAATTCGTACGAATTCAAACAAGCAAGGGCACAGCAGTGGGGTTTCATTCACATTTACACAAGTGAAATCATACAAACCTGTCCCTAACCTTAAACTTAACCTTCATAACTTTAGTTGCAAATTTGCAAGTGTGAGAACAGAATGAAGTAATGATGCTGCTCTCTGGTCTAAGAACTTTGTGAAGTGGAGCAGTACAGAGTTTTCCTGAGAGCTTTGCCCTTTTGTAGACAGAGATTAGTCGGCACTAAACAGTCAGCAAATTTTAACCAAGGCTGCAAACTAAGAGCTGGTTCTCGCAGATTTCTTTTTTTTTTTTTAACATTCTGTACTCCGTTGAGACCCAACAGTGGGCTATAAAGATTTATACCACAGCTCTTCCTCTGTCTAAACACTATTAAATTTATGTGTTGGTCATTTAAACGAAAAAAAAAAAAAAAAACTATGCATAAATGACACTTCTCTGTTTTTTCCCATTTAAATCCATGAGAAGACATCAAACGAGACAGCATCCTAAACGGCGACATAACCTTGTCTCAAGGACCTATTTTTTATCGTGTTTAAATTTTCAGCAATGCTTTAAGTGAGATGTGCAGTACATACAGTTTAAGCACGTGTGTAACCCAACTCTGAATACGAGAAACTTTTCCTACATCGATACTGATGCAACTTTTTTTTTAACTTAAGTTGCTGACTCTGAATTCGGCTCTATATTACTTAGGTTTTAATGCATCAAAAGTTGACATTGTGGATGATAAAAGACCAGATCCATTGAATATTGAAACACAAACCTTCCTCACCCTGAGCAGAAGGAGTGATGCAAAGAATAACACTAACTGCTTTCAGTAACTGAGCAATTATTGTGATATTATGGGATTCGATGTGTCAGATTGGAATCGAGAGCCCGTCCTGGCTTGTAAGGAAATGTTTTCTTCTGCCATGTTACCTAAACAAATGAGATAAAGTGCTCTGAGCTGCAGAATCATCTATCCCACCTGAGCTTTCTGTCATGTTGCTGATTGTGCTTTGGGTCTCCTTAGACTGGATTGTTACTCAGCATGCCAGAAGGAGAAATTGCAGATGGCAGTTTACATAAACTTCTCTGAATGAAGGCACTCAGTGTGAACATGACAAATCAGTTTGAAAGCTGCTTACACTAGTAACTCATGCACCTCATATTCACAGCTGGCTTGTGTTAGGGTGAATATATTCATGCATGTATTCACTTTTATCAGCATCTCTTTGTTCTTTCTGGGCCACCAGTTTCTCAACTAATGAGGGTGTTTTGCTTGGTGCATTTACTAGAGCTTGGATGATTGGGCTGTATGGCTTTGTTGGGGATTTTGAGGGCTAAAATAGGTCTTATCCTTCTTAAATAAGTGGGCAGATATCAGATATGTTGTCAAACAGAACTGTCCCATCTTAACATCATAGCATAGCATTATAGCCCCAAGAGCACCAGACTGGCTAATTGGTCATAATGTCTGCTCTGAATCTGAGAGCCAATGAGCCCCTTCTCTGCCAGCTAAAGCAATTATGGCTAGCTATGACAAACATTTCTAGCAGGTCTCGCTAGCAGTAGAGTTCTCTTCATGTGATCATGCCCCATTTTCAGAATAAGCATGATGCTGATTCTAACCCCTTGCTGGGGAGACAGCTGAAATAACATAGGGATGGAGTGGAGCAAATTTCAAGGCCAGGTGAACTAGCCAGATCCATTTCATTGCTATATTGTGAATCACAGTTTTTTATAAGGTACCATGCCATGTAGAAGTATTCACCCCTTTATCTTTTCCACATTTATAGTGTTATAATCACTAAAAACGAAAATTGGACTTCACTGGGATTATATGGCATGACGCACTTGAACCTTTATAACCTTTAAGCATTTTCAGTCAGTTAAAAGACAATGTTTCTCAGTGCAAGCTTGCAAAAATTTAAGTAAAGTTAAAGTACAGCGCTTTCACCATGTTCATAATATTCTGAAAAGATTCAGGGAAATCTCTTTGTATAAAGGCCAAGGGCAGAAACTGCTGCTGAATCTTCGTGACCATCAAGCCCTCAGGCGGTATTGTTTGAGAAACCATCCTGCTACCATGATGGACATAGTCACATGGGCTCAGGAGTCCATTGTGACTTAATAACACAGTCCAGGAATCTTTTCCCAGGAACTGCATGAGGAACTCCAGGAACTCTATTTCAGCAGGATAATACCAGGCCTCATTCTGCATGAGTTACAACAGCATGGCTTGACAGACCTGCCTGCAGTCCAGATCTGTCTCCTATTGAAAACATGTGGAGCATCATGAAGAGGAGAATCAGACAACAGTGACCACAGACTCTGGAGCAGCTCAAGTCTTGTATACAGCAAGAATTGGCAAAAATTCCACTTACAAAACTACAACAATTAGTATCAACAATTCCCAAATGATTAAAAAATATAAAAGGTGATGTGACCCAGTGCTAAACCCGCCTCTGTCCCAACTTTTTTTTTTGAGTGTTACAGGCATCAATTTCTAAATTTGTTTATGGTTAACAAAGAGAATTACATTCATCACTGAAAACATGGAAAATCTTTTCTGTGTGCTTTTGTCTGTTAAATAAAGCTTCTGGAAAAGTTCCAGTCAATATGGTTAAAAATTTATACTAACTTTGAGCACCTCGCTGAGCATCATTACATCCATTATTAAAAAATGGAAATGATATGTCACAACAACAACTCTGCCTAGAAGAACCTGTCCATCAGTGACCAGGGATTAGTCAGCGAAGCAACCAGTAGGCCAAGAGTAACACTCTGGCCAGTGCTGCCACCACCATGCTTCACTGCTGGGATGGTGTTCTTAGAAAGCTGAGCATTGTTGAGTTTTCGTTCAACTAATTACATGAGTTCGGATGGCAAATGTTTGCACCAGAACTAATTTAGTTGTTTTACAACAACAGGGCTGAATACTTAATCTGAAAATCCTTTAGAGTTTACCAACAGCACCTGTAATGTATTGTGTATAATTAGGTGCCATGTCTACAAACTTTTTAACTCAGCAGTGCATGGATGCTTTGTGTTTGCGTTTGTAGCATTCCTGTGTACTAGGACAGGTTTTAAGCTATTGTATAGTTGCTGCTCGCTCCGTTCTTCCTACAACTATTCTTTACTTGCTACTGGTCAGTTGGTTGATGCTTACAACTTTGTAGCACTTGCAGTACCACTGTCAATTCCTCTAACAGCTAGACACATGGATACTATACGCCCTCACTTCTGAGCTGTTCTGAAAAAAAAAAAAGGAATTGAATAAATATAAATGTAATGTACATGATGGAAGTTGAGGAGGAAGGGGCTCGGAGTTGTCCACAGAGACCTGGGAATGTGGGACTGTGGGACATACAGGCTGACAGCGGGTGCTGATGAAATAATAATGTGCACTGTATGTGCAGATGGAATTTGCACATAAAAATCGTCTCCGGCTCAGCTCTCACGGCATCACGTGCACCACCGATGGCAATCCCTGCTGCAGTGTTTATATGCAAATAGCCCGCTCATTTCCACGCCTTCCTTTGAGAGCCAGAAGCCTGATCATCACGGAAGGGGGCTTTTTTTGGTCAAGAGTTGTTTAGTTAATTTCCAAATTTCTGTTGCTCCATTTGTCATGAAATGGTCACATGACATTAAGGGCAGCTGCTGTGTCCGAATAATGAAGAAAAAATGAAAATATCTAAGCTTGTCTGTATAATAATGAGACAAGGAAAGAGTCAGAATTACATGTAATTTTCTGATCATTTGGAGGACCCAATAGCACTGAATCCCAGAAACGACCCAAAGCGAATTGTTTACACTGGGGAAAAACCCTATGATTTGTATGATGTAAAATTGCAATTTCTTTCTAAGCTTTAATGCGGAAAAAGTGACACCGTGCTGCAGAATACTACATACTGTAAACAGACACTAGCATGACGTATTACATATGAAATGCTAGTTTTACACCTTAGTTCACCAGAATACTCAGACACTACATGCATACTCCCTGAAAGTAATCCTTTTTGGTTATTAAGATTGTGTCAGTGATGGCGTCTGGGGCCAACCGAGCTATCCAGGCACTCAGAAAATAATAATGATCTTATTTTAAAGCTATTCTTACCAGCCTGACGTACTGGCAGCAATGGGAGTCATTATGATTTCTCTGCACACTATTTATGAGCGGCCCACACCTGTAAAGACGCCTCTTAACTACCGAAATGATGCCTGCGCAGCGAATCAGATGCGAAATGCAGATTCTACACTGTATAAGGCATTTCACTTTCTTTCCATTCCTTCATCTCTTTCTTTAATGCTCCCTCCATTCTTCACTGACTGGATTGCTACATATATTCATGAATGTTTGCCTTAAAAAGAAAAAAAAAAGTAAACATGGAGCATGTTTTGACTGAGGTGTGTATCGTCTGTGCAGCTTCTCAGTCCTGAGGGACCTGCCAGGACGCGCAGACCCTCGTCCCATATTTCTTTCTTTCTCTCTCTCTGTCTTTTGGTCGTCTCAGACCCGTCCCCACACGTCTTGTCTTTACCTTCCTTCTCTGTTTCTCCCTCTCTCTCCATGTCAAAGCCAGTTAGAGGCAGAAGATCTCTCCTTCGTAAATAATTCACAAGTTGATTAATAGACTCACAAGGGTATAATTAGACAGGGGAGAGACACTGGATAGTGTAACCAGTACAGTGCTTAAGGGAATTAAAGAGAGGGATTATTAAGGAAATGGAGGATAGTGGGAGAGTTAAAAAAAATCATGTTGGCGGTAAGGATTGAGGATGAGGATGAGCATGGGGTGGGGGCATCTTTGTTGGATTTTGTGGCGCGCAGTGTGCAATGCGCTCTCTCTCCAGGAGGAAAGAGCCAAGGTTTGTTTGATGTGGAAATTGGACAGTTTGAATCCGTCTCTTTTAATTTTTCACAAGCTACAGGGACCCCCTGGGTCTGCCGCACTTCCCTTATAGGAAATAAATTAATTTTTCTCCTTTTTCTCCCTTTCTCCATGCCCTCCGTCCCCCCCCCCTTTCTTTATCTTTCTGATCTTTCCTCCTCAATACATTTTTCTTCCTTTTGCTCTTTTCTGCTCATGAATCTAAAGTCACACTTTCCCTGGCTCGTTTCGATGCCGTCATCACAATCGATTCATGCTGCTTCTGAAACCGAATTTGCCTACTTTAGCATTCTGAAAGCGCCGGCGCTCATTGTGCGAGGCATCCGTTCAAGCAAAAAACGAACAAATCTAGGATACGGCTTCAAATCCGAACAGCTTTCCGTCGTCCTCGGCGCATGGTATGTCTGAAATGAATCAAAAATCAACCAAGAGACAATCAATAGAGCTGAAATATTCAGAGACCGCATCTATTGTCTCTTCACCTTCAGCAGAGCTAGAGACTTATAAGTAAGGAGTTCATGATGTTGCACATTGTTTCATTTTCTCATCTCTCATCCTGTTTGTAATTTGTTTTTTTTTTCCCCCCATTTGAAACTTAAAATGCAGTCTCCAGTATTTTCTTCTGTGTGTAAATGTACAGCATGCTGTATGTGTGTGTGTATATATACAGGGGTTAGACAATGAAACTGAAACACCTGTCATTTTAGTGTGGGAGGTTTCATGGCTNNNNAAACAGATTGCTATGCTAACAATATTAAATGCAAGATATTGAAGAAAAAAATAATTTCTGTGGTATGTAAATAAAAAGCTATAAAATTTTTTCACCATCACAATTAATGAATGCTTTATCAATCCCTTGTATGGTTAGAAAGCTTGATTTTAATTGTCTAGCCCTAAATGATACAAATTCTGTACGAACTGCATGACGAGCTCATGAGCTTTTCCTATAACACCCTTCCAAGGTAGGTGGCGGTATTGTAGTTCCACAGTGAATGCTGATATATTTATCTCTGTTGGCATTAAAGCTCTGTACACCTGATGAAGGGGGTGTCAGGTGGGCCCTGACAGCCTCATACACAGCCAAGCTTGTGCGATTTGGCTGCTGCACCTGCGGAAACAAGAAATGTCTGCGCCGGCTTTGAAGTTCTGACAGACGAGAGACTCTGAATGTGCCTTAATCTTCCTGTTCCTCTGTCAGAACGAGACACCAGCATCTCAGAACGCCTCGTGCTGTTTGCTTTTGCTGCTTAATGACACAAACCATTCACCCCGCCACATAAGACAGCATTTCATCTAGGCCTAATGGGTGCTGGCTGATGTTTCAAACACACACACACATAAACACACACACACAAACACACACGCCCCTCTCCTCTCCATCTTTCTGAAGAGGAAGAAGACAATGAGGCGCTTCAGCACAGTTGATCGCTTCTTCTGTGTGCTTTTTGATCGCGTTTTTGTGTTAGCGATGCGCACAAACACACAGGGAAAGTGGCGCGTGTGATGCGCTGAAGATCACATCAGCAGATCGCTACTGTACAAGGCCGTCTCTGTCTGAACTGATTGGCCTGTAGCAGGAAACGAAAAGACATGTTTGGAGGCTGTGTGTTTTAAGTGCCGTAGTCAATCTGGTTCATGTATCCCCAAGCAAATCACATCAGGAATAATGCTTTTCACCTTTTCTTTTATGAAAAAGGGAAGACAGGAGAACGTGTTTTGGTGGTTCCTCAGGTACTGTAGGCTTTCTTGAACTGAAATATGTTACTCTTTTACATACTGTATATCTCAATCACAAGCAAACTGTAAGCATTTCGAAATCTGGTTAACTTCACAATTGAAATGGGCGATTTTTTTTTGTCTAGATTACTTTCAAATTCCACTAAAAGCCACTAACACACATACTGTCTAAAAGCGACTGCTATGTACTGTACAGTATGTAAGGAATAAACATAATGGGGTGAGCAGTTATAGGAAAGTAATCAACAACAGGGTGGTGTGATGCTTCCTGATGTGAAGTGCAATTAACTGTGTACTTCGGATACAGTGGACTTCATAGGTCGAAATTTCGTGAATGAATCACGTTAATTTAGTAAAATTTGCAGCAATAAGCGATTTCACCATGCAGACTTCCACTGCGGATAAATTTCATGAGCAAAACTTCATCCCAAGTTCATGTTTGGTGAACTTAGACATGCAAATTTACATCTTTGACCAATAAGTGCTATTGCTTTGGTTGTGGTGACCTGAAGGGGCAGGTTTTTTATAGCAGTACTGTAGATCTGAAATGGACGAAGTGCTAAATGTAGCCGTGTGTAAGCACGACATTTTATATACTGCGTCCCAATTCCATTATAAAATGTATATAAAAGTATATAAACATGAGGCAGTTGGTACACAGTCAATCAGGAGGTTTGATTAGATAATTCATATATATATATATATAGATAATCTGTTTATGGTTGCTGAGTTCGCTGGTTTGTTTGCACCAAAATGGACGACTGTTCACGTCGGCAATCTTTTGCTCACCTTCTTCGCAGAATGACATGAACTGTCTAGTATGGCTTTAATGTTACCACCCCAAAGGTGATTATCTTCCTTTCACAGCACATCCCAAACTGTTATTGTCCTCTTTACCAACACCGTTTTCATTTATTAATGAACATGTCATAGATTTAACCATGACAATTAAGCATATTATCTGAAATTTATCAACATCAGGACGGTAACAGTGGCTCTGCTTTGCATCAGGCCACATCAGTATTGATTATTTTCCTATAACAGCATGCTCCATTTAAGACTTTAAGTTTTATTCCGTACTTAAAGCCTTGTGCCTCTTTTGACAGACTACACAGCTCCTCTAGATTTGAGCAGAACTTGAAAAAAGGACAGAAGTACCAAAACCCCACCTGTCTTTGCGCTGTCGACAAGGTCAGCTCAGTGGTTACACAGTGCTATAACAGCACAGACGTTGTTAACAATTGTTCCAGTGCACCGTGGCCCATGTCCTTCCCCATTAAGCCTGCATAATACAGTACAAGTTCAATAATTCACCAAGTGCAGAGCAGTTATCCCAATGTGCATGTAATTCAGAGTTAGTGGAGACATAAATAATGTTCAGGTTGTCTTCTTCGGATGTGCTCACCGCAGCCTTGCCAGAAGTCTAGAGAAGTACCTGTAATTGGTGCTTATTATGCCATTTTGCAAAGGCTTATTCCAAGGACAGGACTGCTCTGAAATGTTTAATGTATGCCACTAGTGAGTCTTGGCCAGGCACAGACAGGAGCGGCCATTTCCGTGATGGATCTTGGGCTATTCCCATTTACGCTCCAATAAAATTCCATTGACTGTTTTGCCATCTTCTGTTTATCGATCCCTCCTCCCTTACCGTGGCTGCTGGTGGAGGATGGAGGCAGGGTAGTTGGCGTGTTACTGGAAGAGCAGGTAGGCAGGAGAGGGCAGCGAGGTTAATTATTCGATTACTGGGTGGCTCAGGCAGGAGCTGTTTAAACAGGACCCAGTCAGCAGGGGATTAGGCCTCATTACTTGAGCTAAAGCTACCCTGCCGATCCTTCCCCGATGCACCACGCTGCCGTGGGCTTAGACGTGTCACGGAATATTCATATGGCCCCTGGATGAAATAAAAATAGAGGTAGAAGAACTACTGAACACAAATCTTCAGCTTAACTCTTCCAGATCGGTGGCATCATCACTCTAGCTGTGTAGCGCTACAATTATCCCCCAAATGCCCCGTGCTCCGCTAGATTAACATCGCTTCTCCGGTTACAGCGTGAGCCGCTCCTGCTCTGCTTCTCTCCTCCATTCCTGTTGTCCATCAGGCGTCTCGTGGCCAGCAGGGTGTCTGATGGCAGGTGCTGATAATGACACTGCTTTGGCTGATGAGTGGAGATGAGAGGAGAAATGAGGTCGAGACTGTGTGCGTGAACTGACCGTGTTGGTCATTGTGCCCGTGAACCCGGTTTGTATTGACTCCGGGTTGTTTTTTTTGTCCAGGGCTTGTTTGTTAAGGGGGATCTTTTATCTGATAGTGTTGGGTCTCAGAACTGTTACTGTGCCGCTGCGGTGGAAAGAGTACAAAACACGACGACTCAAGTAAAAGTGCCGCTACTGTAGTAATAATACACGTCAAGAAACTTCTCAATACTTAAGTAAACATCTAGTGAAAACTTCTTGACGTGT
>JAOVVH010000026.1:5945545-5956106 GCA_028566435.1 Scorpiodoras heckelii | reverse complement strand
ACATGCATGTTAGGTTGATCGGTCACTCTAAATTGCCCGTAGGTGTGAATGTGTGCGTGAGTGTGAGTGTGTGTTGGATGGACTGGCGACCTGTCCATGGTGTACCCTGCCCTCGCCTGATGATGCTGGGATTGGCTCAGCAAACAGTTTTTACACCGGATGCCCGTCCCTTAAGCAGGGTTTTGGGACAGAGTTGATCAGTGGCTCGAGGGCCTTGCTCAGCGGCCCAACAGCGGCAGCCCCGGTCAGGGCTCGAACCCAAGATCTTCCGAACCACAACGGAAGTGTGGTTGTGTCATGGTTATGATGACATACCATAGACAAACTAAGGTGACATGGCTAAGATGATATAGTAAATATACAGTAGTGTCATGGTTATAATGAAGTACCATATAAAAACCAAGGTTACATGACATACTACAGTAAAACAAAGGATGTGTCATGGTAACTGTGTGAAGAGACTACAGAAAAAACATCATAGTTACCAAGAAATACCACAGCACAACTATGTCATTGACATGGTTACCATGAAGTAAGCCTAATATAGTAAAACTATGGTATTATCATGTTTACCAAGAAGTACCACAATAAAACCGTGGTAGTGTCTTGGCATGGTTATCTTGAAGTGCTGTTGAAAACATAGTGGTGTCATACATGCAATGACGTACCACAGTAAAACTATTCTAGTGCCGTGCCATGCTTAAGATGTAGCACCAAACATAAAAAGCATAGTAGTGCCATGATTACCATGAAGTACTGTACTTGTACTCCAGGGTGCTTAGACTGGTGATTTTCTTAGCAAACTAGCATGAGGATGTATTATACTAAAAGTTCTTTAGTATAGTAGATGTATAGTATAGTACAGTATAGTATAGTGCCATGGTTACCATGAACTATTATAGAAAACCATGGTAGTTTTAGATCATAGTAAAACCATGGTAGTGTCGTGGTGGCCATGATGTATTACAGTGGTTTCTATTGACTACTATAGTAAGTCCATGTTAGTGGAATGGTTATCATGAAGTACCAAATGTAAAACCATGGTAGTTTAATAGTTACCATGAAATGCCATATGTTAAACTTATGATAGGGTCATTGTTATCATGTTGTACTACAGTAAAACCATGATTATGTCATAGTTACCAAAACATCCCGTACTAAAACCAGGGTAGTATCATCATAAGACAACGCCCCATGCACAAAGCAAGCGCTATGAAGCCATGGTTTTCCAACAACAGCTTCATCATTCTAGTGCACCAGACATGTCTCTAGGGAAGGACTACATTTAAGGTAATTGTGTACATTAAAAAAAATAAAATCTTCATAATGCACAGTTAAAGGGCTTATTTATAATGTAAAAAAGCACTGGTGTAAAGATCAGCTTGGTGTGAATAATATTTGTCACTTGTGGGATTTAATTTATTGGATCCAGTGACATTATTTATCTCGCATCAGAGAGACAGCTTGAGAGATCATTCATTGTTGAAAGCATATGATGCCTATCAGGAGGCTTGGCAGAGGGATATCAGAGTGTCACACCTGTGATAGTCTGAAAAGCAGCATGATTTATGAATTATCTGTCCTGCACATTTTAACCTTTAACTCTTTGTTTCCCAGTACAGTTTTTTTTAGATCCTCTTACACTGCAAATTGTGTTTTTCGTACATGTGGTTTTCTTTACATTTAACGAAAAAGCCCTTACCAGATGTCTTACTATCTCATCAAATTTTGGCAAACCCCCCTTCCTGCGTTTCTAGAATATGTTTTTAGAGGCTGCATCATTTACTCGGTTTGTAATCGTAATCATGTTTAGCCCCACCCCCTTTTTGATTGCCATGGACATTTTATCGCATACAGACGGTGATGCGAATTTGCAACAGTTGAGATACTTGTTCAATTTAAATGTCCGAATAGATTCACCAGCTCATTCTTCAGAAAACAAAATGATGGATTCAACATCATCTAGTGATGATGATCTTGTCCTCCTTCTCTTCACTTGACAAAAGAATAGGAGATTTTGGTTACATCCCATTTTCCAAGGTGGAGAAAAAAAAGGGAGTTCACCTACCTTGTACAGATCACAACATATTTTAGGATGTCCATTGGACAGTTTGAGGATGTTCTGAGGATGCTAGTGCCACATCTGAGGAGGAACAGGACCAACTGGTACCCTATTGACCCAGAGCAGTGAATATGGTTAAAAAGTACATTTTTGTTTATAATTTAATTCAAAAAGTTAAACTGTCATATATTTATATACAAGTACCATTTATAGCTCATGAAAATCACAAATCTAGTATCTTATTATTAAAATATTTCATAAGATCAAACAGATCTGACAAGTATATTCATTTATACACTCAGTATTGGTAGGGGCTCCTTTACCATAATTTACTGCCTCAGTGCAGCTTGGCATGGAGGCAATCAGCTTGTGGCACGTCTCAAATGTTATTGAAGCCCAGGATGCTTTCATACTGGCCTTCAGCTTGTCTGTATTGGTGGGTCAGGTGGTTTTCATCATCTTTCGAACAATGCCTCATAGATTCTCTATGGGGATCAGGTCTGGAGAGTTGGCTGGCCAAGCAAGCACAGTAATGTCATGATAAGCAAACCATTTGGTAGTAGTGGGCAGGAGCTAAGTCCAGCTGGAAAAGTAAATCGGCATCTCCATAATGTTTGTCCGCAGATAAAAGCACAAACTGTTTAAAATCTCCTGGTGGATGGCAGCGTTGACTTTTGACTTGATAAAACACAGTGGACCAACACCAGCAGATGATATGGAAACCCAAACCATCGCAGATCACAGAACTTCACACTGGACTTTACACACCTTGGATTCCACTTTTCCTCCAGACTTTATGACCTTGATTTCCAAATACAAAATTGAGATGAAATACTTTCATCTGAAAAGTGGAATTTGGACCACTGAGCAACAGGCCAGCTCTTTTTCTCCATAGCCCAGGTAAGATGTTTCTGACGTTGTGTCAGGTTCAGGAGTGGTGTGATATTAGGAATGGAGCTGTTGTAGTGCTTCTCCTGGAGACGTCTCTCTTGATGCACTGACACCAGCCTCTGCTTCTTGTGAAGCTCTCCCAATTTCTTGAATTGACTCTTCTCGACAGTCGTCTCAAGGCTGTGGTTATCCCTGTTGCTCGTGCACCTTTTCCTACCATGTTTTCATCTTCCAATCAACTTTCCATTTGTAAGCTTTGATAGAGCACTCTGTATCAAGCAATTAAGTTCTGTGGCTTACCCTCCTTGTGAAGGATGTCGATGATCATCTTCTGGACAACTGTCGAGTCAGCAGTCTTCCCCATGATTGTGCTAATGTGTGCTGAGATAGGCTGAGAGTTACATGGTATCTATAGTGTTTGAATAGTAATTTACCCAAACTTGCAATGAAATATTCTAATAATTTGAGATACTGGATTTCTGATTTTCATGAGCTACAAGCTTTAATAAAAAAAATTAAAACATAGAAAGAAAAGCTTGAAATATGTTACGTTATGTCTAATGAATATGCAGTATATGAGAGCTTAACTTTTTGAATTAAACTATGAACAAACACAAACTTTTTCATGATATTCAAATTTTTTGAGATGCACTAAATATTTGAATATATAACACACCAAGAAAAGAAACAAGTACACTGTAAACTGTACCCACTCTCACCCATCCGATCAGCAATGCTAGATTAAAAAAATATGCATTCTTACTTACAACTCGGCCAGTAGTTGTCATGTAATGTCTGAGAATCTACTGGATTTCCCACCATGTTTGTATCTTCTCAATATACAATGTAGTACGGAGCTCATTCAGCCAGGTCTCAAATTTAGGTACAATTTCTTTGTTCCAAGCCATTAAAATATATTTCTTTTGCTATTATCATACCATACTAGATCATCTGTGTCTTGCAGTAACCATAGACCTCTATGTTTGGTGACTATCTTGGGATAGCAATTGCAGGATCTGGAGGGAGGTCAATTTTACATGGATCCAGATAACAAATAAACATCTCTGCCCAGAATTTATGCAATTTGGGGAAAAATCATTATAAATGGGCCCGAGTTCTTTCATAGCTCTTACAGTTAGCACATATGGGTGATAAAGATGTACATATAAAGTGCAACTTTGTTTGAGAAGTGTGTCGTCTACATTGTGTGTACCGGTAGTCTTACATTGTGTGTTGAAAAAATATATTGACATGCAAATTAATCACATGAAAAAAACACCTCCAGTGTGTAAAGTCTTAAGAGCCTATTTTAAAATACTTCACTCTTTGAGCTGTGTATCCCTGATGAATGTGATATACAATTTATCCTATGATGCTTTACTGTATCACTTGTGGTCACTGGAGACATTTAACTTCTCATGAAGAACCTCAGGTTAGATGAGTGTGTTAGAGCAGGAAAACACAAAAATAGAGAACTGGAAAACTACACACCAAATCCCCGGTCTTAAATGAACACCCGGAGCGTTTAACACCTTACAGTGTTTATGTAACTTTCTGGGTGTTCATTTAAGACTGGGGATTTGCTGTGTAGGATTAGGAAGAAATATGGATACTGCTACTCGAAATTAGAAACTCGATTGCTAGCTCACAAAAGTGCAATAGCATGGATTGTGCACTCAGGATAGTCCATAGAAGAACCCAGTTTCATTAAAATCTCACTGAATCCACTCCCAGCCACTGTACTTCACTCAGTAGTATGGGCTGTGTTGTCAAAAGTATTTAGCAATCTAGAGATTTCTGTAGTCATGAAACAAATGGTTACAAATCTGCGAGACAAACATGTAGTGGTGACACAAATATTTTAATCTCCCCCCTTTCTGCCATTTGTTTCAATAATCAGATAAATAAGTAAGTAGAGACCTTGGTGTATTATAATCTTAATGAAGCGTGTATGGTATGAATATTTCAGAGACCTGCTGCAGCGCGTTTGTGGGGTTTGACTCAGGATGATCTCTCCTAGACATGTGCGGGATTGTCGGATTAAACATTCATCAATCCATGTCTCTTAGATTCTCTTCCTGCGTCTGAGCAGGCCTAGTCCTACAGGACCGCATGGCTTATCGGATTATGTGTTACAAACCTGAGTCGAAGCGCTCTTTGCTATTCATATCCTATTTGTACCTGGGTAATTGACTGAGGTGTTTTGGATTTACCCACACTAATTCTAATAGCTTATATGTACAAGATTATTAAAAAAATATATATATTCTGTGTAATAGTGTTTGAATCCTAGGGGTTTAATTATTGTGGGCCGTATCATTGTTTTTTTCAGCTTGGATAGGATTTACATTGAATGCTACTTATGCAAACAAGTAGATAATGCACTAGTGACATACTAACTTTTGAATCTTTGAGATCCTTGCTATCAGTTCTGGTGTTGTAGATTTACTATTTAATTTCCAGTGCTTCTTCTCAGCAGAGCTCTTTGAACACATCCTGTCCTACAGGGACGCAGTGACGGATGGTTCATTGCATGTGCTTTAATCATTCAGCTGGGTGAACCCCTGGGGAGAGGTGCTGCAGCGCATTACCCAAATCATACAATCACTGATATAATTATAATGATGATAATGAAATGTATTTAGAGCAGGTCTCTCGCTCTCTCTCCCTCTTCCTCCTTTTTCATCCCCCCCATCTCTGTTTGAGGAGGAAGTCGTGGGTGCCGGTGCTGTTTCAGACAGGAAAGGGAAATTTGTTGTGTTCTGGCCCCCTGCATCTGCTTGTGGAGTCTGGCCGTGCCCGGCAGGACGGGGCGCCGGAGATTAGCCGTCAGAGCTGACGGCTTTGAATGCTTCGTGTGCTGTCAACTGCGAAGACTTACCTGACAGGTGTTGCTCTCTCTCAGATCCCCAGTCTCCTCCTGAGCCGAGGCCTCCTCGGGGCCGCTCTGGGCCGCTCTAGGCCGTGGCGTCCTCGTGGCCATTCTGAGCAGCCAAATCTGTCCTAATTGAGATCCTGATGATTTCTAATCAGCGTGTAACACATCACACGCAAGGCAACATTTTCCCAAGTACAAAATTCAATATGCATAGAGAAACTTTTAAGAATGAAGATTATATCAAGCAGTGTCATGGTGGTGTTACTGTCAAGTACATTTTAAAAACATGTTAAAACATTACATTCAATATCAATGCTATTATAACATCCTCGACTGTGAGATCAAAATTAGCGAGTCCCTTGAATCTGGAGAATAATCTAGATAATATGTGTAACATCTGACTGGGAAAAACTTGTCTGGAGCCATGCTGGGTATATAATTCCCTGAAGTAGCTGATGCAGGTTGCCAGTGCCTGTAGCACATTTCATTTAAGTGTGCACTTGGGTTAATCTACTTTTATTTCTCTACAGAATTGGGCCTCATTAAAAGAAATGGAAACTTAAGTGTGCTAAAAAAAAAAAAGCAGAGGAGACAAATGAGTGATCGTATGTATGCATAGTGATCATGGATAAATAATTCATAGCTGTGTGATGATTAATTAAAAAAAGGCCCCAGGTCCTGTGGCAGGTATAGCCTGAAACACATACTGACATTCCCCTGCGAGCCAGAGAACATCTGAACTTTCTCCCCTCTTTCTTTCTGCTTCTGCTTTTTCGCTCTGTCTTTCCTTCAGGCCAGGTGCAGGGTTGCTTCCATCCCTCTGGAGGGGTGCATTTCAGTACATTTGTGACAGTAAGATTCTTCTATTTCTTACTTTTTCTTCAAAACTTTGAGAGCATCCTGGTGTTTTGAAATGCATATCATGTCCATGCAGGCTTAGGAGAATACATTTTTAGGTCTTAAAGTTCAGAGTAAGCCATTGCTTCCATTTGTGTATCGCTGTATTCTCAATTTGATGCTATTGGTTTTTTAAAAACTTTTTCAGCACTGCTGGGTCAGATGAGGCCTGGATGTCCATAGGACTGGTACTGACAGCTGGTGTTGGGCAGGGCGTGCCCTGTGGCAGTGCTGCAAGAGGGCTGTGAAGGCCAGGGCCCTCATCCCCATCTCTCTTGTGTTAATGGAGCAGGGCTGGGATGCCCATATGGCACTTGTGGGAGTAGAGGCCCTCCGAAGCCTGGCACACAGACCACACAGCCATTCAGCTGTTTGAGACAGGACAGATCCTCAGCAGACTCTGCCCACTGCTGGACAGCCTAATGGATGCATTTGGTGATTGGACAGCATTGGGTGAGGCCCTTGTGAGCTCGCCAATAAAAAAGGGTCAAAATGTGGGTAGCTGAGAGAGATTTAGAGCTGTTGGGTCATGTCCTTGACAAGTTTACTTTACCTGGAACTGCTAGTACAAAAGCTGGACACTTTCCACTCCCCCAGTATTAACTTTAACCTGGATTTGGAGAAGAAGCAAAGTATCCAAATGAGATTTTTACAGAGTGGGTGAAAGTTTGATTTATTGAGGCCCCTGGCATGCTGAGCATCTTGTGGAAGAGTGATGAAATCAACAAGTGAACCTTAAAATTCCTGCAAACTAATCAATATTCTGTATCCTGAGCAGAGTTGGAAATGATGTATAGTCCTTTGTGGTTTGAGTGAGATAGGCAGCAGAGTGGACGTCCTTCAAGGGGAGGTCAGGGAAGTGTTTCCCTGCCAGAATCCATCAGTGAAGGCAAAGTGAACTGAAGCCTAGGAAGGGTATGAGCAGCACCGGGTCTTGGCTGACCACATCCTCTCCTCACTGCTCTTTCAATACTCTCATGTGGGGTTTGTAAAGGTGGAGCAGCGTGTGGGTTGAAGCCAGGACAGTTTCACCTTAGGCCTCCCATTGCAAACACTTAGCATCTCTTACCCCATTTTACTGAGCCACACACATTTCACAAATAGGACTTACCACTAAGTACCACCACGGCTGACAGGTGCAATTTGTAGCAGGGACCTAAAAACCCAGCATTTGCTAATTATGAGACAGTCAGCAGAAAATTCCTGGCTTGACATAATGGTGGCCCCGTTTTTCCTACATGAATATACTGTATTCCCGTGCTAACTAAGGCCAGGTTGTTAAACAGGTCACTCTGTGAGCATCTCCCTCCATTCCTGCCTCCTTCTACCTTGGAACTGGAACAAAAGCCACTGGCAGCCTTTCCCCCCGCCTTTTTCTCCTGCCTCTCTGTATTATTGGTGACAGCTGCCGTGATACAAACTCGCAGAGTGAGAGGAATGATGTGTCAGTGGAAGGTCCTTTAGCCCGCGCCACTAATCTGTCACATGCGGTTTGTTGTTTACCGTTCCTCAGGCTTGCTGACCAGCCCTTGGTGAGCCTCGTGCCGTAATGACGACAGATGCTGACCTGTAGAAGTGTGAATCTTGCCGATTTCCCCCTGCTGCCAACCTGTAAATTACAGCTATCGGGAGTAATTAGACCCGATAAAACCTTTCCAAGCATCATCCCCCTACGCACTCTCTCTCTCTCTCTCTCTCTCTCTCTCTCTCTCTCTCTCTCTCTCTCTCTCTCTCTCTCTCCCCTTTTTCGCTTTCTCTCTTTTGGCCTGCCAGTGACACGAGAGTGGGGGATTTGAGAGGCAGAGGGTTGCTGGCATTGACCGATCCCACAGTTAACCTGTCTGTGACACTTTCTTCTCTTATTACTCAGCTCCTGCTCTTCTCTACAGCTCTCACAGATGTGGCTGCAGAAAGTCAGGGCTGCCTTTTTCTATGTCTCTTTGACTGGCAATGTTTTTCTTTCAGATGCTTGCTCAAGAGCATGACACTAGTGTTTCATTACTTGGCTGTTCAAGCTGTGCCTCTTTTGAAGGATCTATTTTTGGCATTGGAGCAATCAAGAGGTGTTAGGTGAATGTCACCATACCTATCTATCCTCCCTCAAAAATGCTGTTCCAAATGTGTGTGAAGGTGTGTCCTAGAGATACACATTTCTTTTTCATGTCCAGGTTTAAAAATTAGCTTCTAATGTTACCATAGGTTTATTCTTAGCATTTTAGTGGGACTGTTATGAATTGGCACAATTCCTCCAAATGGCCACTAGGCTCAGCCTCAGCCCTGTCCATAACCCTGGCACTGTTATCAACCCCCACTGCTCCAGGCTGCCCTCTACTGCCAGATTCTCTCCTAACAACAGGGTTCACGGCCCTTTAAGGAACTCACCTGATGCTAAAGGTCACACAGCCGGCTCTTGTCATCCTCTCTCAGTCCTCTTCCCATCTTCCTTCTCCACCATTCTGCCGTCTTCTCAGTGCTTATTTCCTGACCGCCAGAGCCAATCGGCTTCCGCTGTTGCCTCCTCCGCCACCAGTGCGGAGTGGCAATCTGTCACTGAGGCACTGGAGGACGCCATCCCACTGGCCACCTTCCGCACACCAGCGTAATGGCTTCTGGCAGCCCCAGAAAGATAAGTAATGGGACAGAAAAAGGGACAGAGTGGAAGAAACAGAGCAAGAGCAGGTTGGCAAAGGGTCAGTTAGTTTAGGAGCCACTCTCACTTAATAACTGGAACCCTTTTCCCTCCCCTCTTCTGCCTACTGGCTTTCCCTCACCCCCTCCACGCCACCCTGTTTTGGCGTGGTCGCTTTGCGCAATACTTCAGTGAATAAATGAGTCGTTTTAATCCGACTGACAAGCTGGCATTGCCCAGCCCTGCCCTCCATCTGTACTGGAGGCCAGCTCAGCGGCAGGCCCTGGGCAGCTCCGTGTGCCAATCCAACACACTCACAGCTTATCCTGGCTTCAGTTTCAGGGACAGAAGGGTTAGACTGCCGTGCGGCTGCTGCCCTCCACGCCAAAGAGCTATTTATATAAGAAAGGGATTAAGTGCCGCTATCTTTGATGGGCTGGAACAAAGGCTAAGAAAAAAGGGCTGGTTAATTATTCATTAATTACCAGTGTTCTAGTTGGGCAAAATATTTCTACTGGAGTTATTGCATACTGGGAACCAAGATGAACTTTGAATAATGCATAAAAGCTTTAAGAAAAACATATCTGATAGTCTGATATTTATTTGTAAGTCATACCATAAATTATATAATGAGAGAGTGAAGTTTGTACGTGTGTATTTATCAGTATCAGCCTTCTCAGCATACTTGCTTGCTCACTTTGATTAAGGCCTAAGGCATCATAAGTGAACCTCCTGATGAGGAAACTGCTGTGTCTTTGAGCGAACACTCTGTCGGCTTAATTATTCCCCTTAATGAATGACTCAGTAATGAACCTCCCATTCAGATACAGTGCTCTACACCTCAGCACAACTGCACATTTGTTAAACAATATAAAAACATCAGTTGTAACCGTGCACAGTGCACAGACCTCAGTTAGCAAACCCTGTAGCACTATCTTGTGTGCAGTCCAGTTCATACACAGCTCTTTAGTTAACGGTATACTCTAAGAGTTTTCAAACCTTCTCTCAAACCAATGCATCTGTAATACATGTGTTATCACCATGGAGGACAATATGTTTTGCTAAACTGAGAAAAAAGTGGAAAATCTTTTTATAGCTGCCTTTTAAAAGAATTCTAAGCGCAGTTACTATATACAGGGGTTAGACAATGAAACTGAAACACCTGGTTTTAGACCACAATAATTTATTAGTATGGTGTAGGGCC
>JAOVVH010000026.1:5885367-5898754 GCA_028566435.1 Scorpiodoras heckelii | reverse complement strand
ACACACACACACACACACACACACACACACACACACACACACACACACACACACACACACACACACAAATATTCACATTCTCACTATTATCCCCACACTCAATACATCCTGCCCAGACATTACAGTATATGGAGTTTATTTCCTGTCGGAAGTAAAGTAAGAACCTAAAATGCAAATTTATTTTTACTACAGATTTTGTGACTGCTTTTCATTTTGCTTTTGCAAATTATTATTTACACGTTTGGTTTATATTTTACGTCACATATTATGGGTTTACAGATGTGGATAATTTTGATAGTTCATAGCTGCTACACACATGTACAAATTTGCTTATGTACTTTACATTGTATTAAATTTAAAATATTTGCTGAACAATGAACTGAACCAGTTGCATCTATCCAAACAAAACTATACAATAGATAAAGTACTGAACGTGGGAATAAGAATTCAGATCTCAGCTGTGCTATAAGTCAAGTTCCAACATGCAAAATTAACCATGGGTTTATATTTATTCATCTTTATGGTGCACTTCAGCAGGAGCACACCTTGGAAGTGACATGGGTCCATTGCAGGACACCATACTCATACTTATTCACCGCTAAGGGAAATTTCGTATGGCCAATCCACCTAACAGCATGGTTTTAGGAGGTGGGAGAAAACCAGAGAACCTTTAGGAAACCCACAAGACCAAGCTGAGGATAACGCCAGGAACCCTGGAACTGTGAGGCAGCAACCACCGTTCTGCCCACTATAACTATACAATTCATAACCTTACCATTTTGCTGCTGTATTTAAATATGAATTTTGACAGAACATTAACTCAATAGCATAATATACACATATGCTAATCAGCCATATCATTAAAACCACTGACAGGTCAAGTGAATAACATCGATTATCTCATTACAATGACATCTGTCAAGGGATGGGATATATTAAGCTGTGAATAACAATGAATCAAAGTTGATGTGTTGGAAACAAGAGAAACAAGCTAGCATAAGGAACTGAGCAACTTTGACAAAGTGTGATGGCTAGATGACTAGGTCAGAGCATCTCTAAAACTGCAGGGCTTGTAGGTAGGGTTCCCAGGATGCGGTGGTTAGTACCATCTAAAAGTGGTCCAAGAAAGGGCAACAGGTGAAACAGGGGCAGGGTCATGGGCAGCCAAGACTCACTATTGCACTTGGGGACTGAAGACTAACCCTTCTGATCTGATCCAACAGAAGAGCTACTGTACTGCAAACTTAATGCTTGCTATGATATAAAGGTGTCAGAACACATTGTCCATCACAGCTTGGTGTGTATGGGGCTGCGTAGGTGCAGACCAGTCAGGGTGCCCATGTTGACCACTGTACACTGCTAAAAGTGCCTACAATAAGTACCGGTATGTGAGCATCAGAACTGGACCATGCATCAATGGAAGAAGGTGGCTCTGTCCAATGTTCTGCTGGAAAAACTTGGGTCCTGGCATCCATGAGGGTGTTAATTAGACACGTACCACCTATCTAAACATTGTTTCAGGCCAAGTGCACCCCTTTAGCACCAATGGTATTCCCTATTGGCAATGGTCTTTTTCAGCAGTATAACACTGCAAAAATTGTTCAGGAATGGATTTAGAAACATGACAAAGTGCTTGCAAATTCCCCAGATCTCAATCCGATCAAACATCTGTGGAATGTACTGGACAAACAAGTCCAATCCATGGATCCAAGGTTTAAAGGATCTGCTGTTAATGTTTTGGTGCCAGATACCACAGCACACCTTCAGATGTCTTGTGGAGTCCATGGTTTGATGGATCAAAGCTGTTTTGGTAGCACAAGTGGGACCTACAGAATATTAGGCAGGTAGATTTAATGTTATGGTGATCGATGTACACATACGTATACATACACACCTCTTTACCTGAGTTCTCACATGCCCTTCCACACTGCTTGCTTTCTGACACAAGTACTCCTTGTATGGAGTAACAATATACTCCACCATGTTTGATTAGGGCAAAATAAAGTACCAGGATTTCCAAATCATGCTTTATTTTGGAAAATGCTGCTTAAAAATGTAATTTAGCTGGTTTACTTCTGGTCCTTCATTTAGAAAACTAATAGCATGTAAAAGCATGGTACAGAGAATAACATGGAGAATGCTACTGTAATTTGCAAAGTTAGCGAAGGACTAGCAAGACTTATCACCTAACAAGATTGACGACGAACATGCTAGTTTTTTTTTTCAGGCTCAAGGTTGTATCTGTCTGCTCCCTCATCATGGATGTCATATTGAATAGCCGGTGCTATGAGAATAATCAGGATCTCCCTCATGACCCAATGTATATGAACTGTGCAGGTATTTCTGGACTCCCAGATTCAGAACCCTGTGTGTACATGTGCGTATGAGACAGAGACAGTGTAGGGGGCAGACTGTTGAGAATAAGACCCCAGCAAATGCTCATTAGAGTTGACCTTGGCACCAGGAGCCTGCGTTTGATGGATCGGGTACAGGGCCAAACAAGCCCCCAGGGAGCCATGATCTTATCTCTTATTGTACACACACCTCCCTCCTGCTGACCCTTTCCCTGCTCGCTCACACTGCACAGCTCTGCACGCATCACAGGCAGAATAAATCTGTATCTGACAGAGAAAGAGAGAGAGAGACAGAAGGAGAGAGGCGAGGGACAGAGAGCAAGAGAGCAAGAGAAAGAAAGAGGGTGAGAATGAATGAGGTGGCAAGAGAGAAACACACACCGGGGGCCCAGAAAAACCAACAGCTCACCGAGGTGTCATTAGCTACATAAGTCAGCTGTGCTTGATGTGGGCTGGAGAGCAAGATGGAAAAGGTCTGGGGAGGAATTCAAAGAGACGAAGAGGCGATGATGTGATCAGTTGACGAGTCCTTAAATGAACCTTCTGTTCCACAAGCTCTATGATGAGTTTGTTTTCCATCTTAGCCATCTCTCTGCTGCTCAAATATGAGTATCCATCTCCACAAATAACGTCTGCTCAAAACCTCCCCCATATATCTGCAATGGCACCCAGTCAGAGGACAGGCAGCGATCAGAGGCATGAGGCAATATCCACCTGCAGGGAGGAAAACTTAAACATATGAGCTTCTCGCAAAGCTTCCAGAGATTCAGACAACCTCTTATTCCCTTATGCTGTACTTGAATGAGATCTTTTCTTTGGGTCTTTAATGGAGCAGCAGGGGAAAATTGCTCTATTAAGCATATTTATTGCCTTAAGTGCCTTTAGAGACACATGTGACGTAACAGCACACCAAGTTGAGCAATGATGCAATGAAAAACCTACCTTACTCCATCAGTGCAAAAAAAGGTTCAAATCTGATTCACTAAGCTAATTCACTGTGGGAAATTAGCATAGACACTGTAAAATAGCTCATGGCCCTTCTGACATCACCCCTTACATTTTTTAAATTTTTACACCACTTTCATCCAATTTAGTCATTGCCAACTCCTACCCACTAAGTAGATCTATCTGTTCTATTGCACAACCGTTACGAATCTGGGATGGCATAGGCTAACAGGTGCTTCCCCTGGGATTTGACATGTAAATCCAGCTACTGCTTGCCTACAGGGAAACGCATACCAAAATCTTGATCTATCTGCCTTTTTTGAGAACTCCCTGATTATTCCTTCTAAAAAAGGCATGAAATTACAATATAGTATTGGGTGAGCAGTTATTGTTCTTTAGATAGTATGTTGAGAACATCACTTGGTTCTGCAAGTTTCTCCCATGCAACATCAGAAGCAATTGAGAATTTCTCTTCAAGGAGGCCACACAGTTGCTTGTTTAACTCACAACCCATTTCACTTGGTCTGCTTGAATGTCCTATGCTTGCTGTCCTTATCAAAACCAAATATGGACCACTGTACCTCAGTGCAAGGGTTAATTTACGGTTAAAATGTGTCCTTCGGGCCACAAGTACGGCTCAGTTTGATTTCCCTGCATTCAAGACACAAGGGCAGTCTTGACCAGTGCTGCCTGTTTCTGCAGAAGGTTTAATGCATCCCGTTTCTATCTTCCAAATTATGGACAAATTTGTAATTTCAACCCTTCCCCCAACCTACAATAACCATAATCAGGAATTAACATCAGTAGTGAAGATTATTGAGTAAATGCCATGTCATGTCCAATGTGCTCCAATTTCAGTCTACATGGTCTTGATTTTTGCTCAAGCTTCAGACCTGACCACCCACTCCCACATGCATGGGAATGAAACCCCTGACCACAGCTGTTTTTTGGGGGTCTTGCAGGTCCCCGAGGACCCCAGTACTAATCAGAACCTCTAGAACAGTGGTGTCCAACCTTATCCACAAAGGGCCAGTGGGTTCAGGTTTTCCTTCCAGCCAAGCAGAAGCCACACCTCATTCCACGTTTTTAATCAATGGATCTAATCAATGGATCTTGACTTTCACTTGTGTGTTGCTTCTGTTTGGTTGGAAAGAAAGCCTGCCCCCACACTGGCCACTGCTCTAGATCAAATCTGTTTTCTGTACTGGAACACAGATAGCCAGTGTGTGCTAGCATAAAAATGCATTGTCCAAGTAGATGGCCAATTATTCTGGGCAAGAGCATCTGCAAAATTACTACTACTTATGCCAAGCTAAACATGCTTGAAGGACAGTGCTAACTGCCTTCTTCTCTATAAATGAGTTAACAGATACCTATTATTAGCTAGCAACTAACCCATTCAAAGAAGAAGGCTAATTGTGCTCTATTGGACCCCTAGCCATTTATAGCTACAACATTGCTAATATTTGACTTAATGATCTTCTAACAACAGGGCTTGGATCAGCTATTCAGTTTTAAATTCCCCCACTGCAAGGAGAAGATATTTTTCTTTGCTGGTGCACATTTGTTCTGTATGTCTCAAGGTGTTAGTCGTCTTTGACACAGCTATTTGGCCTGTATGTCAGGTAATGTTTCCACCTAGGGCCAGGTGGGAGCATCCTGCGTACATTTGTGTGTGTCTGTGTGGGTGTGTGTGTGTGTTGGTGGCAGGACTTAGATAGCCATTAGACCACCACTCAGAGAAAAGAAGCACAGATGCCAAGCACAGGTCATCTTACTGATGGAGAGAGCCAGCTGCTGACTTGGGGTCAGTGACTCCTGTGAGAACTGTGTGTATTTGTTTGGGTCTGTGTGTGTATGAGAGAGAGAGAGAGAGACAGAGAGAGAGAGAGAGAGAGAGAGAGAGAGAGAGAGAGAGAGAGAGAGAGAGAGAGAGAGAGAGAGAGAGAGAGAGAGGAAGACAGCAATCCAGGTCATTTTTCTACTTGGGCAAAGCACATTATTTATAACAAAAGCAAGACCCACTGTCTTTGTGTAGGCCTACAGTAAATGGACTCAAATACTTTCTATTCTCTCAATATTAAAAAACAACAATAAGAGCATGCAAAAGGCAGGATGGGTTGCCATTGCTAAGACAGATCCCTCCTCCTAAATTCTCATTCTTCTCAATGCTCCCTTCCTGTCTGACTCCTAACACCTGGGTGGGCTTGATGTCTTTCCTGTGTGAGGTACCACTTGGAGCCTGGCTTGACAGTTGGGAATGGATACGACGCATGGATGTTGCTGTAATTGCATCTGGTTGCATCATGAAAAAGTAATAATTCACTGTCAAGGATGTCAAAGTGTCAGCGTTCAGCAGAACTGATAAGTTGTCAGCGACGGAAAGAGTTTAAGCCTCTTTCCAAAGTCAAGCCCTGGAAAGCTGTAGGAAATAGAGTGGAAGATGTTCAGATGAGGAATGTGTGTTCATTACATTCCTCTTATATTATGCAGAAGATAGATGATCTGCATGCCATATGGAATGGATCGTACCATTTTGGTTGAAAACGCCTCTTACCATATTATTACTATTTTGTGAAAGCAACAGAGGAAGAGGAATGGGTAAACATTTATTTTGGGTTGAAGACACATGCCACTTCTAAGACAAATATGCTGAACCCAAATAATCATAGGGAAGCTTTGGTTAAATTGGCTTGTTGCCATGCATGAATACTATGACCATTAGGATAAAGCTTCCATGCAAGCTTCTCACTGCGCCGCATCTCAGCACCAATAAATACACACTCTCAGAATATTCTCAGCCAGGGCTCAGGCTTGAGAGCTGATGCAACAGCTGCCTTGCTGTCGGTTAAAAAAAGTTCACAAAATACTTTGGAAGTTGGTTTAGCTTGGTGTTTAATACACCATTGTTTAATCCCCCTAGCCTCCCTAGCCAAATAATGAAACTTGAGCCATAACCTGTGAAATAACCTGTGGTGATTATCTTATGGTCAGATCAGTCACTCTGTATTTTTCTGCATGATCTGTATGGCAGTGCTCATTTTCCTAGCATTAAGATCAGAGGATCACTTGTGTCACTTGTGTGTCTCGTGATAACACACTGCATGCGCTTTCCTACGATATTTTCACAAGGAAATTTCAGCCAGCTGGCTATCACCTCCTTCTGTGCATCATCTGTTCACCATTCCTCAGTTCAGCTGGGTTTTGTACTGAGTCTCTTCTAAGGAACCGGCTCAAAGTCTCATCCTTTAGCTAAACAGTCACTGCGAGAGCAGAGAATGTGGCGAGAGTCTAACGGCTGCTGTTCAAAAGAGATTATGAGCCTCCGAAAGCCCATGGATTGATCCCATTGTATTTTAATGAAGTGCTTATGGACCCGCTTAGACATGCAAAGAGAAGGAAAATAGACTGGTGAGTTAGAGCAGGACTGACTCGTCTCTTCATGAAGAAGAGTTTGCTGAGGGAGGGTTGTGGGGGGTCTGTTTTAGTTCCCAGAATTCAAGAGAATGCATAATGTCATGATGTCCACGACTGTCCATCATCTTTTCACTCACTTTTCTCACACTTTTCTCTCTTTCACTGGTTTGTGTACGCTTTGGATTGAGTGCACAAGAAGATTAGCTGACCTCATGGTCACTGCATTGACCCTGTGGTGCAAAAGAGATGCATAGAGGCACACAAAGACAAACAAAGCAAGCACACAGAAATGCATAGTACCAACAAACACTTTCTTTCAGGATATTCCCAGAAGCTTCCCTTCGTGCCTTTGTGATTAAGCTTTCTGCTGCCCCTGTGTGGCAGAGTCATCCGTGCCTCCAGAGCAGCACACAAAGGCCTCAGTGTCCCAGGGAGCACTGCTTCTTACAGCCTAAATACACCACTAACCCACGTATCCCATGAGGCCCGGCTGTAATTAAGCACATGCGCTTGTTTGCAGCCTGTCCTTCTCTCTTTTCACTCACCTTTGCCTATAATACTCTATTTCTCGTCCTTACTTGCTCCATCCCCCTCCTTTTTTGCTATGGTTTGTCAGATGAAGCGATTGCCTCCTTCTCCCACCCCCAGTGGCATTTAACTATTCTCATTTGCATGTACATGCCCTCGCTGTGTGGCCGGTGAGCTGCTGAGATTGATCAACAACGCAGCGGCATGTTTTATTACATGTCAGTCAGAGGCAGAGACCATACACAATGGGCTTACACACAGACATGCACAGGCGTACATACACAAGCTGGCATGTATGGAATATACAGACGTATTCACATACATATTCATCCAAACCTATATAGTTTAGCTATATAGTCACAATATGCTTGAAAGACACATACTTAAGAAAAATGGAAGGTAAATTAAGTTAACTAATACCATAGGGTTATATATACAATAAATGGCAACCAAAAAATGAGCACTATCTGTTCCCAGTTAGACAAAACTTCCAGCTCCAGGGTGCCAGGTTTGATCCTAAGCTCAGGTTACTGCCTGTGTGGAGTTTTTCATGTCCTACCTGTGTCCTTGTGGACTTCCCCTAATTTACTACCTCCAAAATGCTGGTAGCAGGACTGGCGACTCTAAATTGCCCTAGGTGTGACTGTGAGCTTGTGCAATGTGTCCTACAATGGACTGGTGTCTCATCCAGGGTGTACTCCTGCCTCACACCTAGTATTCCCAGGACTGGCTCTGGACTCTCTGCAACCCTGACCAGGATAAAGCGCTTGCTGAAGATGAATGACTTAACTTCTGAAGGTTGTTGGTATAAAATTCAATATATACCATAAATGGTAAAAATATAGCTAGCAAGATAGCTCTATCCCCTATAAAGAAAAACGATCTGGAACGAGTTTCAGTGTGTAGTTTACGTAACATTTTCTGTAGGTGATGATTATAAGAGAAAGCTCTGGGATTTGGTTCCTTGGAACGTATGGATGGAGTTGCAGATCTCAGCACTAAAGGACCTGAATTCAGGTGTTAGTCAGTGTTCTCTGTCTTTGTACATTCATCACAGGCTTGAAATGTTCAGCCCTTCTATCAGCCTGATTATTGGAAAAATATAAGATATTTCCAAAGGATTACCAAGCCATTAAAAAAAAAGACATGATGAAATATACGAGGCCAGGTTGCCTTAATAACGGACGTCCAAGAATGTGTCTGGTCAGTTGGTGCTCATTAATGTGGTCAAGTAAAAAATATTTCCTTTATTTAGGAAAGGAATGGAGAGGTTAAAAAAAGGAGTTTAATGTGCTGTTCTACAGGTCCACATTAGACATTTTGAATGAAGTGTCATTCCCCACGAATGACTGGTGTCACATCCAGGCAGCAGATCCACCTTGTGTTGAGTTTTTCCAGGATAGGCTCCAGATTCACCCTGACCATGATCCGTGTGTATATATGGAGTCTGATAGGTACATCCTCCCAGGTATAACACACTCATACACACAGTCTGACACTTCTAGGCACAACACTGACAAGTGCACAGAAGCATGTCCAGTAGATAAAATCTGAGATGCTCGACTACTAAATAAGGACTGCCCCAAACAAGGCACAATTCAGCTTGAGGTCCTTGTTCCAGTTGAAAGACATCTGGAACTCATAGTTAGGTGACTCTATCATCATTTTGGCAAATGCTACATTTTAAGACATTTTAGTTAACTGTATTGACAGACATCAAACACCTCAGAAAAATTAGACCATGTCCCCCATGTGTGGAGTCTGCATGTCCTCCCCATTTACTCTAGGTAATCTGGTTTCTTCCCACAGTCCAAAGACATGCAAGTTAGGTGAATTGGAGATATAAAATTGCCCATGATTGTGCTTGATGTTGGCCTGGAGAGGGATGGACTCCACCAGGCCCCAACTGCCACCCCATGCCCTAGATATGTTAAAACAGTGCCCCCATGACCAATGCAGGTTACAGGACCAGTAACAGTAAACATTAGCAGTCTTCTCAGTGGTGGTGATGTGTTCGTCTGTGTCATGTGTTGTATGATGTGGTGTGTATCAGCAACATACATTGTTGCTAACTCCATTAAGTCTTCCAACTGGAGTATTTGGCAACAGACTTGCAACCAATGGATAAAAAGCAATTACTGTTTTCTGGTAATATGTTTTTCTATTTTGTAGCGTGTACAGCTGACATTAGCGCTTGGCATAGGTGTAGCGAATATAAGCCATGTATGGGAGGATATGGCGGGTGGTGGTGGTTGGGGTCCTATGTAAAGCATAGATGAGTGGAGATGTCATGTGATACGAAGCTGAATGACTTGGTAAATCTTACTATGATAGGCTAGTTTGAATATTAAAAGAATGCCCTTTACAACATATCAGGAAAATGTGAAAGTTCCCATTTATGATATTTGGCAGCCTCCTTTATCCAGTGTGACTTACATTTATCTCATTTAAAAAACTGAGCAGTTGAGGGTTAAGGGCCTTGCCCAAGAGCCCAACAGTGGCAGCTTGGTGGTCCTGGGATCCAGGAACTCATGACCTTCCGATCAGTAGTCCAATGTCTTAACCACTGAGCTACCACTGTTTGGAAATCTAACATTTCCATGAATTTCTTCAGTTTGTTAGTAGCTATACTTAGATCTTTGCTTGACTCAACAGCTCTAATTCACTTCAGGATCCTGATTAGTTGGATTACATGGCCACTGGATGCTCTTGATTTACCTGACATGACTGAATGCATGCCTCAGGGTCTCCGGGATGAGTGCCGGGTGGCCTGGTTGGGGTCTCACAGTTGGCCTGATCTCATAGCAAATTCATAGGGATGCTATTGAGAAAGAATGGTACATTGGATTTGTTATCCATTGGATAAAAGAAAAAACCCACTGGCCTTCATTAAGCTTGTGTGAATTTTACCTAATAGAAAACTTCACATGTGAAATTTACATGTAGTTCTTAGACACCTAATGTGTGGTTTTCACACATTCTTCAAATGTAGTGAATGTTTTTATTTTTACCTGCTATTTGTTCCTCAGGAGTGATTTGTTTTCACTTGATTTATATAAAAATATATGTGATTATTTTTTATCATTAATTTATTTTTCATGAATAAAAATATTCATGTGATATTTTTTACATGAATTATTCATTTTCAACTGTGGGATTTGTTACGTGATTCATGCATTTCACAAGTGATTTTCGATCATGATTCATTTATTTTCAAATGTAGGGCATGTTTTTATGTTCACATGATTCATTTATTTTCACGTCATTTGTTTTCCACACGATTCATTTCACTGCCACAGTTTATTTATTTTCACGTATGATTTTTTTCAACATGATTCATTTACCTTCAAATGTAATTTTTTTCACCAGCATGGTTCATTTTGTGAATATTTCACGTGATTCATTAATTTTCTTGTGTGATTAATTTATTGGAATTTGTTCATTTTTCACATGCAGTGCATGTATTTTTATTTTCACATGTGCAATTGTCCAATGTTCACATACAAACAACACTGAAATGCACCTTCACAAGTTTTTTCATGTAAGTGCATAACTTATTACTCATATGATCACATGTAAAATATAGAGTATGCCTTTGTATGATCATGTGATCTTCATGCTTCATGTACACAGTCCATCATGTGTAAACGCTCATTCTGTCTATGGGCATATTTCCTCTTGGCTGTTCTGCAAAATTCTGCTTTGGCATGCTTGCAGTTCAGCACACCCAACAATAATAACTTCACAATCTGTGTGGATAAACCTACAAATGGCTCCTGGAGATGACAGTGTTCTGTTTATTAATTTTTTTTCCCTCCTTCTTGAAGAAACTGTTTTTGAAGACTTTGTCATAGCCCAGCCCGCTGCGTCTCAGACAGCTGCAGAGGCCGATGGGTATTAATATGCACAAACCGGAGGGCACGGAACAAAGTGCTGATAATGAAGTGCGGAGGTTTGGAGGCGTGTGGAGCTTAAGAGCAGCCACAGGGGAGTCAGCACATGGTTAGCCATATGCCTCTGTAAAGAGAGCAGCCTCCTTTGGGAGAGTAAGAAAAAGCATGTACACACTCGCTTGTACACTCTGGCAATTCCTATCCGTTAGCTCTGTCGTTCTCTCTCTTTCCTCTCTCTTACGTTCCCTCTCTCTGACCCCTGCAGTCTCAGAGATGTTTATTCTGCACCTGTCTGTGTGGCTTTTTTCAGGTGAATGGAGCTGATCTGGGTTGGATTGATACAGGGACTCCAAATGTTGCCTCGAGCATTGCATGGCTATACCCTTGTGGTGTGTGCAGAAATGTGGAGGCAGAGGCCATGATCCAGAGAATGTTATTTTGCAGAGATACAGGAATCTAAGGTTTTAAAAAAAGTGCAAGAGAGAGAGAGATTTAGACAGTGATACGATGGCATTCTGTGGCGCAGCACAAACAGAATTCAAGAGAAAGAATGAAGGAGGGATTGTTCCCTTTTAGATCTCATCCTAGCCCACCAGCCCACTGAATCCCTGCAGTCCCAGGAGACAGCGCGTGAGTAATCCAGGCTGCGCCTTCCTCTTACACAAACGCCAGGATCAGCCCTCCTCATACAAGTAATTAGAAGATAATGGGGAGTAATGCGGCCCGATCTGTCCCCATTACCTCCTGGTGCTGCTATCACAGCGCCATCTGATGCCTGATCCGGGCACAGCAGATCTCAATTAATCTACTTTTCACCTCTGTCAGTGCAGGGAAGGTGAGCAAAAGTTAGTATGCGCAGCACCTGTTACATGCAAATTTGCATCACAGAGGAAAAATGGCCATGTAGCATTTCTTAGTGGGCATGCATTTGCACATGGGTGGTTTGATCTGTCCATGTTCATGTCTGAAAGTCTTCCATTATAGCTGATAATGCACACTCTCCAGCTGTCCTCATCCCGCACCAATCTGCCTTTGTGTGCCAAGGATAACTGTGAGCTATAACCGTCTCGGCTTCAGTCTGTGCTTGTTGATGTATAATGAGTCTTTGCCATAAACATATTAGCATACCTAGAGACATCGTTCATGAAGACGTTCATGGAGCACGGTGATGATTTGGAAATAAACTCAAGGTTGAATTGAAATAACACTCAGAAATTGTATTCATAGAGCTTACTAATTATGGTTATTGGTTACCTAACAGGTCATGTGACCTATTTTCATGTGGTACCTCATGCCAATTTGAGTACAGAAGCCATAACGTGAATTCTGCCTTTTTTCTGAAAGTCACACGGGAAACTAATACAGATGTCGGCTGTTCCTGGTTTACATTAGTTCTCACATTTTTTCCCTCCTGTTTACACCCTCAGGCTCCACATAAACATGTTTTTGCTTCTGAACAGATGTTATAGATTTACCAGAAGATAAATGAGGTCTACCAGATCGACTGGTATAAGGAGCGCTGGTCTGACCCCAACTTTATCTATAAAAACTTTAGCAATTCCATAGTGAAGAATATCTCAGTAGAGACCGAGATAAGATTTAAGTCAAGCTTAAAGAGACCAAGATCAAAACCACAAAACAGAACAAAAAGCATCGTTGTATTGGTTTCCTTGGCTCCACTGGAAAATTCCTTATGCTTTACAGATCCAAGATTACACAGAAAAAGAAATGATCGATATGTGTACATTTAAAAAATATAAAAATTTGGCATCAGCATGTTGGCCATGACTACATTTGAGACTTTTCAAGATAAAGACTTGATATTTGTGACTTTTCCAAAGCCATTTCATTAGCACGAAACAGGAAAACATAAAAAGAGAATATACTTTGCTATCTGTCTGTTCACTGAGAACTGTGCGTTCTTATTCTGCCCTCTTCATTCTCATCACTAGCCTTTTCCTGGCTCCTCATGCACAACTACAACAATGTCAACCTCTGTACAAACACACCAAAGCATTACTTCTCTTCCCTGCCTCCTCACTCTATTGGGCTAATTTACTCTAGCTGTAAACCTGGCTCTTTATTGAGATGCTAACTCCCTTTATGAGCCCCTAATCCTGTAGCATGGGGGATAATTTATAAGGCATTTACATGAGGAACGCCAGCTAATTGGGGCATGTGTCTGAATAAGCTTGCACCACGCCTCTGTACTACTGATGAGCTTTCACTAGGAGTGGCATCACCACCAAC
>JAOVVH010000026.1:5809050-5827927 GCA_028566435.1 Scorpiodoras heckelii | reverse complement strand
AGGAAACCGGAGTACCCGGAGTAAACCCACGCAGACACGGGGAGGACATGCAGACTCCTCACAGAAAGGACCCAGACAACTCCACCCAGGGATTGAACCCAGGACCTTCTTGCTGTGAGGCGACAGCGCTACCCACTGAGCTGCCGTGTCGCCTGTGGAGCAGCTTAAAAAAATGAACTAGCTGTAGACTCTATAAGATGTAGCAACTTGCAAACATCAGAAGTTTTCCCTTCATACTGTCAGTGGATTTCCCTAACAGCCACATTGCAGATCAACCCTCTTTTTATCAGATGCCCGAGAGACCGATGAATGGCAAAGTAGAAAGAGAGCCAGGTCAGGAACTGACACGGAGAGCTCATTTTCTTTCATCGATCACGTAGGCCGATTTTACTAAATGCTGGTCAACGTTAATGCAAAATGATAAGCAACAAGTTGCATCAAATCTTCACAAGCTGGCTAACTCTTAGCTGGATTAAGTTAGCTGGCAAGCTCAAGTTTAAGTTCAGCTATCAAACTAGCTAGCTTTGTTTGTGCAAATCACATCATGGGTCGGTAATACAAGCTAGTTTGATCATTTCCTAGCTATAACATTATCAATTAATGTCTGTGTCTATTTTTGTATTGTAGAATGTAAAATAATTGCATTTTCATGTAATTATATAAAAGACTCCCCCGTTCATATTAATGAGCCAGTATTGTTTTATGTACAGTCTGTCCAATAAGATTAATCATAAGCCTACTTTTTTAACGTCTATAGAATTGCTAAAACGACTTCTTCCCGGTGAAAATGTCATCACGTTTCTGAAAGGACAAATTCTACAAATGTAGGTTGATTTAATTTCGTTTCGGTTAGTTGAAAAAATATGTTTACCTGAAGAATTCAGGAAAAGCAGCCTTAAAGCAACAAGTGCCCCGAGACTTTATTTAAAAAAGTGTGTTTTGAGTAAAGAAACAGGGTTTTATTTTATTACCTGATAAAAAACAATCCTTTATAGCAAAGTTAATAGTATCTATTTAAAATATGTTTATATGCACTAATCCAGCCATTTTCAGCAATTGTGAGGTTATTCAATTGACCATTCTGTCAAAAAACAGGAAAGCTATGTCATGCAGTGAGCATGTATAAAGGTGAAGAATTATCACATACATTTTGACAATGTTCTCATTCCACTGTCTTGACACACCAGTCATAATGATTTAGCAACACGCCTTAACAGCAGAAACAGTGTTAAGCAACTCTGTCCTTCAGTTACAGAGCGCAGGACAGTCCCCTCCAGAGTTCATGCGGACTGGCAACAGAAAGCAGAACGCAGACGCTGAATTTAATTGCATTGTTCCGAAAGATCTAGAGAATAAGCTTTTGTGCTCGGAAAGGAACAATAGGATCTTTTGATGTCTGCCGTCCCTTGTTCAAATGAACTATCTACCAGGGTTTGATGGTTGGTCTGGCTCTTATCCCAGTGTGGTTTTTGTGGTGGAGCTTTAGAGTCATACACTCTCACAAGTTCTTTCCATAATGTCCTTTTTCCGGGCAGAACTCAAATCACATACCTCATAATTTTGCAACGCTTAAAAGCCTCTACCTCATAATCTGGATAAAAGGCTTCATTTGCGAGCGAGACTTCGGAAACATGAAGAATATGCACGGTTTGCAAAAGAGGTGATTTACTCCTGTTTATGTTCATGTAGAAACACTAATTGCACAACTGCTTTCTCAATTCGATGAGAGACGTGTTCGCCCCTGAGCTCCACCAGCAGCCCTGCTCTCTCACAATGTTTCCTTTATAAGCATTCAATTTATGGTTTCATAAATGCGCCTAGTCTGGTTGCATTACTTCATTTAGCAATACAAAGAAGGGATTATGTAGAGCTCTAAACCAAGTAAGGACCAGGCTCTCCTCGGAGACAAACTCGATGCACACAGACGGCTTAATTGTCATGTGGTGGATGAATTTTCTCAGAATATTCCACTTGCTGTACAAGGCGGTTAAACTTGTTTGTGCGATTATGGCTCGGGAGAGCTTTCAACAGGAATGCCAGGCTGATATCGCTCAAAAGAAACAGTGTTTTCTGACGTGGATTGTACACGTGTACTGCTTTATGTGTCCTCAAAAAAGAGACAAGATTATTCACAGGACATTATTAGTTCTGAAGGTCATGCAGTACAGCACGTGGTATTGCAACATGATCATAAGATTTCAGAAGACAATTTTTTTTTCTCATGTACAACTTTCTGCCTAAGAGTATAGCCACTTTGGACTCGAATATTATTAGAATATCGGCTCCCCTTCCAGCTGAGATCCATCTCCTTTCTGAGAAATCAGACTGAATTCACCATGGGAATAGAGACTCTTTTGTGATAGTGCAGCACTTGTAGGCAGATCAAAGAGAGATTAGTAACGTCTGACAAGAGCCACGGATCGATAGGGAAGCATGGTGGTGGTAGCATTATGTTGAGGGTTACCTCTTGTTGCTAGTTCCCTAAAACTTTTTCAAGCCATATAATTAAGGTGGCGTTTTGGGGGGTTTTTTAAAGACAAATTTTACATACAGTGACTACTTCACATCCACTGAAGTACCAGAAAAACTGGTATAGCAGTTAATACTTGGAGGGAACGTTACACAGTTTTCACGCTGACTTAAAACCTTTCTCTTCAGCAGAACATATAATACGTGACTTTTATACGGAATGAAAAAGCGGCTTTATTTTAGTTTTTGATTTTATAGAGATGCCTTTATTGTTTGCACTTTGAGATTTCTACAAATGTAAAGTGTGTTATAAATAAAATTGATTATTATTATTATTATTATTATTATTATTATTATTATTATTATTATTATTATTATTATTATTATTATTTGTCAAGGCCCCAGCATTGAAGTACGATGTTACTTGATGCAGTGTGACATGACGTGAAATGGTTCTTGCCAGTTTTTTTACGGCCACACTGCTGTTGTAAGTTACACTTTTTTTTGTCTTGTAGTCACGGTACACCCTTGAAATGCTCATACGTGAAAATCCAAACTTTGCTTCTACCTCAGAAATGCTATGACCCATCTCACGAGCTCCAACTATTAAACCACGTTGGAAAATCACAAAATCGTGATAACTTGCCATTCTCATGGTGGAAACAGCTCTAGAAGCTTCCGTAGATGTCTACCACTTTATATAAGCTCTGGCGGATGCAATTAATGATGTGCATAGGTGGTGTTGCTGTGTATTTGCATAGACCATAGACCAGTTTTTCTGGTACTTCAGTGTACACAGTGCTTGGGCTGTTCTTATAATAAAAATACCGAACCGAAATAACAGGTAAAGTGTTGCATCAGTAGAAATGAGAACAAAATCATTTAAGGACTGTGATGAAAATATTTATTTAGTCATTTAATGACTGTTTAGAAATATTTAGTTCTAAAATTGCTTCATTTAAAAATGTATCATATGATGATAAATGGTAATTATTGCAATATAATTTGATATTCGTATTTTGTTACAACCCTGGATACTTGATTAATAAAAGTAATAAACACCCCTCCTTTGGCTGATGGTGTCCTTTTTCCTCCCTTCTTTCTCTGACTTTGGTTGTCATCAGCTTTAACGTTTTTTTATTCACATTTCATTCAGTCAAGTAAGAGGAACTCAAACGTTGACATTTCACATTAGTATCGTCGGCCTGAAACCATTTGCATCTGCTCAGCGACAGCTCGGTTTAATTTCATTGCTTCTTTTCCCCCACTCACTGAGTCTTTAGAAGTGACAGGGCAGCTCCAGTGTGTGGGCCTTCACACAAACACGACTGCACTATCTAACATCAGCAATACTAGAAAAGGAAGCTGATCAAATTTGCTTTAACCGCGCTAAACTGTTGCTTTTTTTTTCAGTTGTATTCAACCGTCCTTCAGTAAATTAATGATGTACTGTATGCTTGTGTAAGAAAAGAGATGCAAAGGCTTTCTTTTAGGCCTGAGGGATAGTCATGCAATGTTCTCTATCTATAAATGTTTATCGAATAATGTAAATATATGGTGTTGAAGAGAATAAGCCGGTTGTTGTTCTTATGATGGGGATCATGTGTCTGTGAGGGGAAAATAGAAGGGACTATTATCCTTATTGTATTGAGCCTAAATTACAACCATCTGAGGAATCTGTTTTCTTGTGTGGGGAATAAAAGAAAGAGATAATGTTTATAAAAGAACAATTCAAGTAGCACATTCAGCAAATGAGCCCGAGTTGAGGCTCAATATTAAAGGGGAAAAAATGCACCCATAATGTTTTGCAGCTTCCAAAGCTTGAACTTTCACGCTAATAGCACCGTCCTCAATCTACACCATTGTGTTTGTTATTTTGTAGATCACTAACAAGCCAAGGCAAGTCCCTGCTACAATTCCCTCATACACTGAAGTACCAGAATAACTGGTATACTTGTTAATCCTTGGTAAGGCCCCCCTCGGGATCTTTTAAGGGAACGTTGTACAGTCCTCATGCTGATGTTTGTTGAGGTCCCAGCATTGAATTCTGATTTGACTTGAGGCTGTGTTACACACCTAACACGTGAAACATTTGCTACACCTTTGAAATACTCATATGTGAAAATCCAAACTATGCTTCTACCTCTGAAATACTATGACCCATCTCACCAGATCCAACTATTAAACCCTGTTGAAAATGACAAAATTGTGATAACTTGCCATTCTCACAGTGGAAACAGCTCTAGAAGCTTCCCTAGATGTCTATCGCTTTATATACACACTGGCGGACGCAACAAATGACATGCACAGGTGGCGTTGCTCTGTATTTTGCATAGGCTCCTGTACCAGATTTTCTGGTACTTCAGTGAATTTCTGCATTGCACTTTGGAATCCGAAGTTTCCTGTCTGAACTATTTCGATATCGAATTTCTTGTTAATATGATGTTAAACATAACTGGAAAATGGAAAAGAAGAAAATAAGCTTCCTTTTAGGCACTAACAATGAAACCTGACCCTTATCACTTCATCATCATCATCATCATCATCATCATCATTCTTTATTTAAGCTCGGCTTTACGTTGAGGGGAGGGACCTTCATTTACAATGTAGCCGAGAGCCGCAACAAAACAACAAACTAAGACTGATGAAAACAAATATTCTAAAGTACAGATAGAAAAAAAAGGTTTAATAACAGTAAAAGAGAAAATAAAATATTTAAGTAAAACTTATAGAAACAGAACTAAAATAGTTCGAGAGAAAAAAAAAAAAGAAAAACCCTACTCAAGCTTTAGAGTACATTGTACCTTGCTCCAGCTCACTGACGCACAATTACTAAAGGCACTTTTACCCAGCTCAGTAAAAAGATACAGAACCTTGAGTGAAATAAAATCAGTTGTGTGGGTTTTGTAAAGTTTATCCTTCACAGTGCGCATGGAGGTAATATACACTGGCATCTGACCAACAAGAGCCTTATAAATAAAAAGTAACCAGTGTGTTTTCCTTCTTACAGATAGAGAGCACCATTCCACTCTCTCATATAAAATGCAATGATGAGCACTGAATGGATCTCCAATAATAAATCTCAGCGCAGAGTGATAAACAGGGTCCAGAGCCTTCAGAGTGCTCGCTGAGGCATTTCTGTACAGCGCATCACCATAATCGAGAACAGACAGAAATGTTGCCTCTACAATCACTTTCCTGATCTGCATGGTGAAACAAGATTCGTGTCTGGAAATTCAAGATTCGTGTCTTCTGCCTGCGTTTATTTGTATATTTACAGATACGAGTTTTAAAAACAAGTTTCTCATCAAGCCAGATGCCAAGGTACTCAGAAACTGAGCTGCTCTTGCTCTTGATAATGGATCCCTGTAAAGTAAGAACATTTAAAATACTATTTTCAATATGGAGCAGGTCTGGAAAATGGCATAACTTAGTTTTGTCTGCATTTAAGTATGGCTTTGCGGTGCGACTTGCAGAGAATCAAAGAGCATTGCAATTTTCCAATAGTTCACGTTGCTGAATTTGCAGTACAGTATAGTCGTCAGCATACAGCATGATATTCCATCACTGTAGAACCAATATCACTGAGATAAATCGAAAATAGAACTGGGCCTAAAACTGAACCCTGAGGGACCCCTTTAGTTATTGAAAGAAAACCAGAATCACAGCTTCCCGGGGCAACATGCTGTTATCTATATACACTGAAGTATCAGAAAAACTGCTATGCAAACCTATGCAAAATACAGAGCAACACCATCTGCGCATGTCATTGGTTGCATCTGCTAGTGCATATATAAAGCGATAGGCTATGGATCTATGGAAGCTTCTAGAGATGTTTCCACAATGAGAATGGCAAGTTATCACGATTTTGTGATTTTCAACACAGTTTAGAAAGAGGCTGTTTGAACATGACCAGCCTCGGTTGGCAAGAATCGTATGACCCCGATATTTGTGCAACACTGCCTCAAGTGACATCAGATTTCAATGCTGGGCATCAACAGACATCAGTATGAGGACTGTGCAATATTCCCTCCAAGATCCTGTGGGGTACCTACCAAGTATAAACTGGTATACCAGTTTTTCTGATACTTCAGTGTAAAGGTAGTTCTGAAACCATAAACTGTTTTGTGGTCAGTGTATGATCAAGTGTATCAAAAGCTTTATATAAGTCAATAAAGAGAGCAGCATATGTCATAGCTGTAACAGTGCTGTGTACTCAAAATAGAGTTTACATGGAGTAATGACTGTAGTTGATCATTAATCACTTATGTTTGAGATTCGGGGTGGAGTTTAAACAAGTTAAGCAATCATATATTTATGTTTTTTTTTTATCAACTATTAGCCCTTGCACATTTGCACATATTGTGAGAGATATGACCAGCTATGGGAACCATGGTAGCTATGCTTTTCTCTTGCCAACCAAATGTGTTTTTGCTGTTTGTGTACAAAGTTGGCTTGAGTTTGTAGCTGTTTTTTAAAGTGTCTTAACAAATCTGTTTGTGTTCCTAAATTGCTCAAACATTTCCCCAGGCGAGGTCTATAAATTTTCTCGAACTCCCTTGACAGACTGTGATTGTGCCATGTAGTCATTGGCAGCCTTAAGTTCCTGCTTGTTTTTAATGGGACAGGTTGTGGGCATGTGCCAGTAATCTTTTTGGGTCTTCAAAATGTAAGGTGAGAGGTGTTAAAATATTAGTACATAAAAGCCAAAAGTATTTGATGAAACTTCACATCCAAAAACATTCCTCAGGTGAAGCTTTGTTACCAGTGTGGGGTGTAGAAAATGTACCCCGGCTTTCTCAGAGTTGGGAAAAGGGTGATAGAACAGAGCCTCCTGTCTCCTACAGCTGGACTTGGTTTAGCTCTGTTGTTGTCTCTCAGTTTCGATGACAGAGAGTTGGGTTAAACAGAAATGGCAGTTAGCTGAACACAGTAGAGGGGTGTAATATGGGGGTGGTTCAAGTTTAGGCTCTGTGACCCCAAAATGCTAAGGTGAGAGTTCGGGGAAAAGTCAGGAAGCCATTGTATTTAGAATTTCTGATTATTTGGTTATTTTAGCTGGCTGGGGTTGTGCAGGGCCTCCCTTGGCCACATAGAGAGGCCCTGCACAGCATCAACTTATTAACCACATATGTGCTGGCTACAGCCATGTGTGCTACTGAGCGGGAGAGAATCAGGGAATGTTTAAGACTTGACTCTGAAACTGTATCTGTCATTACGAGACTGGCTTCAGGAAACCGAAGCCTTCCAGAGGCCACGCAGGTCAGAGAGTGCTGATGTCATGCTCGTGTGTTTGTCAGTGCGTGTCTGAGTGTCTGCACTCTTGTACATGTTAGTATGTGTATATGAACAGGCGTAGACCTGGGTTTCACCTTTGAGGAATGCTTTTCCTGTTTAGTCTCTTTGTTTGAGGGGATAAGTAAACTGTGAATACCAGTATGTAGGGCACAGGAAGAAACCTAACACACTTCATTAGACACGTTAAAGAAAAATATGTTCAAAAAGTTATAATGTTCAAATGCAAAACATAAAACAATGTATAGGAGTATAGTGTAATCCTGTTTGGTTTGTGCAATGCACCCTGACTGAGTAAGAACTGTCAGCATATTTTCTCAGAATTGATGTTCAAATGTGATGGAACTGATTGTTTAGCATAGATGGTAGTGGTATGCATCTTCTACCAACCCTGCTGAATAATCCATGTTGTTGTGACCAACTACCAGCTGCCAGAACTCTGGCTGAGCTGGTCAAGCTGGTAAACTCTTTTGATTAAACAAATTCATTGATTAATAAATATTTGAGATTTTCTATGGTGTATGTTTATGATATAACAGAACTAGTAGCACTAATTCAGAAACTGTTTCCATTCCTCCAGTACTTACCCACTGGCAAAGCTGGTATACCAGCTGGACCAGCTTGGCCTGTGTTTTGGCAGTGTGTTGCTGGTCAGAACAAGTTGCAATTGTCTATTCATACTTGGAGTAAATAGTAGTCTTGTAGTGGAAAGGTTTCTTTCCAAGTAAAATTGTTAACCTTTTTCAACTGAGGCAGTTCCAGGGCTGGTTCAGAGGCAGTGCCTAATCTCAAACCAGTTCTTCATTTGACAGCCAAAGAACCAGCTTTCGGCAGTAAAACTGGTTCCAGTGTGGCACCACTACTTTGCTGGCCTAGAATCAAGAATGTCAGGGGCAGGAGCCATGAGTATGGTGACCAACTAAAAAATTGTGACCACCTTTAAAAAAAAACAGTAAGTGAAGCAACTGGTCTGCCTAACTGTAATACAAAAATGGTTGTGAATTTGAAGCTGTGGTGGTCCGTGTAATGCAGAGGTGTCCAACTCTAACCACAAAGGACCATTGTGGGTGCAGGTTTTCCTGCCAGTCAAGCAGGAGCCACAACTCATTCCACCTGTTTTTAATCAATGGATCTAATCAGTGGATCTTGACTTTCAGTAGTGTGTGGCCTCCGCTTGGTTGGAAAGAAAACCTGCACCCACACCGGCTCTTCTCGGATAAGATTGGACACCACTGGTGTAATGAGATGATGCAGTCCAGCATAGATACTGTTGTTCTTGTTGCTGTGCTTGGCACTACCTTTGCTGGAAAATTGGAGATATACATTATACAGACATATTCGTTCTTTAGTCCGTAGAAAAGCAAACCAGTTCTTATAAGGTTAAACCTATTCAGAACCAGCACTAGCACCAGCCCAGACCTAGCACCTAGTTCTCATTGGGGGGGAAGGGGTAACAATGTATCCAATCAGCGATCAGCACGTGAGGTCTATCCCAACTCAGATCTATCATTAGGTTCCTTTGGTACTGAACAAAACAAGGAGTTTAGGTTCCATTTATATGTCTGATATTCTGATTTTATCCCAGTGATGTTATGAAGCAGGGGGTGTAATAGGCAGAATTGTGAAACCTTACAGCTGTTGATTGCTACAATTCACTGATTTGATGGAGGCCTTTCCTCACTCTCTGAGACAAATTTCCCACTCTGTCTACTTCACACCTAATTACATTGATGTGTACTCAGTCTAACCTCTTACCATCAGACCAGTTGGCTGAAAGGTTCAAACTGAAAGACCAGAGGGCAGACTTTTCTCCTCTTTTTTCTGCAAACAAGTCAAAATCTGAGCAAATCTTACCTCTTATTACTGCAATCATAAGGACATCCATTTTGTCTGTTTCTCTGTTCAAGCTACCTTTCAGCCTGCCTTTTGTTGTTCCAACGCCGCATGCTCATTAGTACTATAAAGCAAAGATCGATGAAAAGCAGTAGTGAAGAGTAGATAAAACACCTCTGAGGAGCAGCTCCACCAAAGCTCAATCAAAGGCAACCACACTCCCTGTGGCTTCTGCTGTTTTCAATGCTTGGAGCAAATACCCACCTCCCCCTCTAATGTCCTGGCGTGGATGCTGCAGTGTGTGGTGGCAAAACCAGTTCCGTCTGTGTGAGCTAAACTGATTGTTCACTGAAGGTCACATAAAGGTTCCTTCACCGCATCGCATATTTACACATAACCTGAAGACTTCCAAATGGCCTTTCAACACAGTGCTCTTGTACACATGTATACTAGAATGCACATAATCACCCAGAAGAGGGTGGGTTTCCTTTTCCTCTCTTTTCATGTCATCTCAGAGGGGTTTCTTTTTCATGTCATCTCAGAGGGGTTTTCCTCAACCCTGGCTTGGTCATTAGGGATCTAGCTCTGCATCCAGATTTCTGTTCCTTTCGATGTCTGCTATTGGTAAAAGTACTAGGCAAATACATTTGAATTATACTCCTTTTTATCACAGGGCAGATGCTCATCGGAAGCAAGTTCAATAAAAAATGCCAACAGATGACACAGGAATGCAAAGCACAAAGAGCAATGGTCATCAAGGGTCATCAGATTTGAACTGGGGTCAAAATTTGTAAATATAGTTTGGTCAAGACTCCCCACCAGGAAACCCAGCAAACTTAACACCTCAACTCTATACACACTTCCTTAGTCATGCTACATATGACTTAACTCACAATTCCTGACCTCAGACCAGGAGAAACAAAATAATATGCCAGTTCAACTCCTAATCAAGAACTTGGGATGGGTCTCCTCAACTCCAGGCTCCTCCAAGTTCAGCAGGTCACTTCAAGTCAAGTTGATTCACTTATTAAATCTATAGCATTGACTCCAGGTACTGGAGCCTATGCAAAATACATGGCAATGCCACCTATGCATGTCATTGGTTGCACCTACCTGTGTGTATATAAAGCAACAGACATCTCTGGAAGCATCTAGAGCTGTTTCTACCATGAGATAGCAAGTTATCACAATTTTTCAATTTTCAACAAGGTTTAATAGTTGGAGCTCGTGAGATGAATCATAGCATTTCGGCTGTATGAATTCCAGCAAAACTTCAAACTTACAACAGCAATGTGGCCATAAAAAGACTCTCTTTGAACGTGACCAGCATCAACGGGCAAGAATTGTTTCACGTGATAGACATGCAACACTGCCTCAAATAACATCGGAATTCAATGCTGTAGCTTCAACAAACATCAGTTTGAGGACTGTACAATGTTCCCTCCAAGGTCCAATGGAGGACCTACGAAGGATTAACTGCTATACCAGTTTTTTGGGACTTCAGTGTAGATCGCTTTACATCACAGTTAGCTGGCTAGCTTGTTGCTAACAAAAGAGGAACAAACGGCGTTTGTGGTGTTTTTCAACTTTGTAGCTGACATCCCAGTCAAAAATTATGTCATTGCAAACTCCGACTTTCCACTTCCAATGTAGTAAAAGCAGCATTATACCAAAACATACCGTATATATCATTATAGAAATCAGACAAGTCAGACGCCTAGGTTTTTTTTCAACCCCTGGCCTGAGGCCTCATAGTCAGATAAATATTGCACACTGATATCCAGCCAGACATGTTTATGGCATCTGGAAGAACTGCAGGAAACTGGAACCCCCCCCCCAATGCTAGTAATACATGTACTGCATTTAATGCTTTAGTAGCGATATATCAGTGAAACTACAAGCAGATGTTACTGTAACGTGTCCTGCCAATCAGCTTCCTGAGAACAGGGCCATCTTGAATATTAAAAGGAACCGATCAATCTGTGCGCTGGAGTTTAAGAGTTGTTCCAGTTCAGAAGATGTTCCAGGCCCTGGGCTGCTCCATGAATGACTGCATGCTGGGATGACCTGATGATGTGTAGAATATCAGTGTTTTTGAGCACATGTATATTCAGTTTCTCTCTTTCTCCAGGATGCATAATTGATTAAGTGTCTACGTAAATGTTTCAAAAGTTAAGCAACACACCAGGGTGCAGCACCTGGCTCACAACCACTGCTTCACTGCAGGACAGAGAATGAGAAAAGAGACATTCACATTCAGTGCAGTATCTATAAACATACAGTATACTATATCTTATTGTTTAATACTATCTTAATCTCATTTCATGTTTAATAAATTGGGTCCAAGCATCATCTCCATCTATTCTGTGCTTACCTTAATCAGTAGTAACCCAAAATTATATAAAATGTACATCATGAAAATGTTATTGAAATGTTGAGAACCGTAACCCTTTCCAGATTAGCTGAGTAAGTATGTGGTACAAATACCGATGTGATGAGTAATTCTTTTGCTAAGCATACAGACAATTTAATTACAAGTTTCATGGAAATGCATGACATTTTCTAGCTATTGCTAATTAAAGGACAAAATAAAACACATCTTATTTGCATAAGGAAATTTAAGATCAGAACATTTAATCTCATGTTAAAATGGGAAGCAAATTAAAAACTACAGCATACCAACAAGTAATTCAAAGGCATTGTCAATATTAATGACGAATTAGTATTTATTCATTTTATTCTAATCCTTTCTCTTTCATTTATTATGCATTTTACAAAATTAAAAAGGGCAATGAAATAGCAACCCTTTCTTAAATAAATGTTGTATTATTAGGTTTATTACATTTACATTTATGGCGTTTGGCAGACACCTTTATCCAGAGTGACCTACACTTATCTCATTTACACAACTGAGCAGTTGAGGGTTAAGGGTCTTGCTCAGGGGCCCAACAGTGGCAGCTTGGTGGTGCTGGGATTTGGACTTCTGTTCAATAGTCCAGTGCCTTAACCATTGTGCCACCACTGCCCACAGTGGAACACAGTTGAACCCTCAACCTTCTGGTCAGTAACCCTGAGCCTTAACCATACAAGTACATACATCTCTGTGTAGCTTGTTATTATAGTAATTATAACATATTATATTGAGTGCCTTGAGATAAACCTGACTGTGATTTGATTTACAGATGGCAGAAAATGTATAGGACGTTTTAGTAAGTAAACATGTTATTATCTACATTTAGGACCTTGTAAGAGCTTCTGCTTTTGCAAAATGCAAAGCAACTGAGGTATAGAAGATGTTCAGATTTCCTTCAGATAACATTCAGATGAATTCTGTGAATGATGAGAAATAACTCCTCAATCATAAGTATGATGAAACTACCCCCACACTCCAAAAGCAAGACATTATCTGTAACAAACAACACACAGCTTAGTCGTGTTACAGCTCAATATTGACTTCTGTCTGTCGGCGGTTTACGGGAGTGCTGAGATTTTCCCCTGCAGCCTTTTGACACGTTGATGAGTTACGCTGTATTTCTGTTGACTCAGAATCACACTCTCATGCTGATTCTGTTTCTCGAGCGGCCCACAGCCCTCAGGAGCCACTGCCACGTGCCTTTGGTGCAGACTGAATAAAAATCAAGCATATAAAGACAAGCAGTGGCGTGTTGTTTTGCAGTGCAGGCGCCGCCACTGGGGGAAACTGCATGGCAAAGTAACTTCTTCAAAGCGAGATGAGGTGAGGCATTGATTCAGAAGGCAGACATGTGCTCTCGGAAGACCGCGCTGCGCTGAAGACCTTGGGGAATCGCTCTGTGTCTGCTCTGTATTCTGACATCTTTCTTTCTCTGTCTCTCTGTCTCTCAATTGTTCTCTTGCTCCACTCAATTCCTTCCTATCTCTCTCACTCTTTCATGGTTCTTCGCATCTGCATAGTGCCTCTGTTTGTTACCAGGCTTTCAGTAGGTAGGAATCCCAGCATGCACTACAAATTAAGAAATAGCTCTAAAAAGAACAGAGCTGACACACAATTTTGACGTTTCTATGATAAAACCCATGGAATTTTGTTTTTGTAAATGCATCCATAAGAAATAACAATTAAAATATTTTGTTCATTCCTTACGTTAGCTCTATTAACTAGCATTGTATGAATAACATGTTTGTTTGCTTGTTTGTTTGACTGTCGGCAGGATGACGGATGAACTGCACGGCCAAACGTCATGAAGGCTGGTGCGGAGGTATAGCAAGGGCGGATCTGAGTCTCGGCGTGGATGCATGTATTATTTTTGTGAGATCGGTTGTCATGAGCTGAGATTGTCGTGCATATGCAAAACCATCTGCATGAGTTTTGCATTCACCTGAGCGAACATTTTTGGTTATAACTGGAATCAGCCAGGGGTACATCCTAGCTAGCTATTTCGTAATCTTTCGTCACTTGGCTTCCATCCTTCCATGTAGTAGTAGCCTAGTTTTTACACCACAGTAGTTTGCTTCATTTTTCTATTACGGCTTCTTGACTTTAGTGCTGGCTGTAATTCAATTCAGGTTTGTATTAATGCACTCATTCTACTACATTATTATTTCTACAGAACCAATTTACACACACGACTGTATGGTGGATGCGCCACATAAATGGATCGAAAATGGACAATTTACGTTAAACTAAAATGAAAAGCGGAGTTGTTTTCCATTTGGAGCTATTGCTGTTTAATTACTGTACTTGGAAGGAGCCTCCAGTGTTAGAAGTTAGAGGTTACAATAAAGTGCCTACGTTTTCCAACATGAAAAGATCTTCACTATGGAGTGCTGAGGGGTTTCTTAGTAATGTGACAGGCCACATTTTTTTGTCTTATTATCTTTACCTTGTTTTGCAGACTCTTCACAACACTAAATGTAACTGCACTGTAAAAAATCATTTTTTTTTACAGTTTTCTTTGTATTTCAAAATGACATAAAATTTAATTACGTTCATTAAAATGACAAGAATACACCATTCATTATCTTAACCGCTTATTCCTGCCCCCAGGGCGACGTGAGAGCCGGCGGCATAGGGCGCAAGGCAGGATCAACCCAAGACAGGGCGCCAATCCATCGTAGGGCACACACTCTTACACACACACTCACTAGGGGCACTTTAGAGACACCGATTAACCTAATATCCATGTCTTTGGACTGTGGGAGGAAACCGGAGTACCCGGAGTAAACCCACACAGACACGGGGAGGACATGCAGACTCCACACCGAAAGGACCCAGACCACTCCACCTGGGGATTGAATTGATTCTTGCTGTGAGGTGACAACGCTACCTACTGCACCACCATGCCGCCCTGGACACTTTATTAATGCATGTAAATGAAGTGTTTTTGCAACACTTCTGACAGTTAATTTGAACTTGGACTTTTGTAGTGTAAAATTAAATGGTTTTAGTTTGTTTTATATGTAAAGTGGTCTTAGATTTATGGTACTTTCTATACAGCGGACGATCAGGGGTTCGATTCCCAGAAACAACATGACATGACTGAAGCACCATTGAGAAAAGTACCTGCCCTCCAACTGCCTCCAGAGATTTCACCTTACTTAAGATTTCTTTTCTGTTTGTATTTTTTTTTTTTCTGTAGATATTAGCTATGATAAAGATAATTACTGTTTTTACAGACATTTTCTGTCACCCCTGCTGCCAGAAAATTACAATTTTTTACTTTTTTTTTTTTTTACAATGTATGATAAAGATAATTAATGTTTTTTACAGACATTCTGCCACATTTTTTATAGTGTATAAACAGATAAAATATATCATGTGTCACTCTTCATAAATAAAAAAATTTATTAGTTGCTGTAGTATAAGAAGAATAAAACACGCTGGGACAGGCCACTGTTGGAAAATAATCAACAGCTTTACATAACCACATCATTAATTTCCAGTCTTGTCCGGTCAAGTTTTAAATCTTACTGATTACCTTGAAAAAAAAACACCCTAAGTGTTTTTAACCACTGTAAAGCAAAGAATTATTAATTTAATATTAACAATTTGTAATGCTACAGCCTAACCCTCTAACACTGAAAACGTTTAGCTGTGATTTTCCTTTTATTTGGCACTGAGTAAGCATTCAGTTTCTTGATTAGCCTGTATTTTTCGATGTAAACCGCAGTCACAGCCAATTATTCTGGAATTTGTGTTGGCCGCTTTCCACGGTGATATTGTGGTATACTTCGTGAATTGCCATTCGCATTCCTAGCTGTGGGTGTGTGAAGCTGTGTGTTGACAAACCTGTGTGTTGTCATGATCTTCCTGCATGTCACATTCAATGGTGCAGGAATTCTTGATTGGAAATGTGATATTTGTTACTCCTGTATCTACAGCCAAATGCAATTTTTGTGGTTCCTTATAATGGAACCACAAAAAAATAGCATTATATGTATGGCACATCAGTACAGTATTATGTGACAAGAAGAATTTATTAATAAAATTCATGCTCTGGGTGGTTTTATTTTAGTTCATTTTTGGGTACTCATATTATTACTGAAAGAGGAAACTTTATGATACATTATGTCCACTGAGCACCAAATAAATTCCAAGTTGGCCAAAATGAACAGTTTTGAGGCTTTTTTAATTATGTAATTTCTATAATTACATCCTAAGGTGAAGCCAGTACAACTTTTACATCTCGATTTTCATAATACCTATTCATTTGCAAGAGAATCCAAAAGTACTCTGGTTTGATAGCAATCCTGTACAGTAGAATAATTAGTAAAATAATAACATTATACTAAGAAATGTATATTGTATAAAGTGCAGAAATGCTTAGCTGCTAAATGTAAACCATGTCTAAGTGTTTTATGTGCAATGGTTTATGTACACTTGACGAACAATAGTGCAGAAAGAAAGTTGCAATTCAGTTATAGTCCAGAAGTGGTAGTAGTATCACACATGCCCAAAGTTACAAGTGTGCGTGAGTAATGATGGTATGAGTCAAGGTGGAAAGAGCATTGCATATTGTTCAGCATTGTGATGGCCTGCAGGTAGAAGCAGTTCCTCAGCCTGCTGGTCCTGGATCGAATGCAGCGTTACCATCTGCCTGATGGCAGTCTTGTAAACAGTTCATGTGCAGGGTGAGTGTGATCAGTGGTGATTTTGATGGTGTTCTTCAGGCATCATCTGTGGAAAATGTCCTGTAAGGCTAGAAGGTTGTTGCTGATGATGACCTCAGCTGATCTTACGACTCTGAGGGATGGAGCAGCTGCCGAACCAGAGAGTCATGTGGCCCTTCAGGATGCTCTCTAGATGCTTTGTGGAGGTTTATCAAGATTTTGGGAGGGAGACCAAACTTCCTAAGTCTTCACTACTGCCCTGGTGTGTAAGAACCAGGTCAGGTCATCAGTGAGGTGCACTCAGGAATTTGGTAGTCCTTTGGTAGTCCTAGCTCATTCCACAGGAGCCCCTCTGATGTACAAGGGTGCATGGCCATCTTCCTACAGCTTCCTGTAGTCCACAATCATCTCCGTCGTTTTGCCGATGTTGAGGCAGAGGTTGTTGTCATCACACCACCCAGCAAACGCTCTGACCTCATCTCTGTAGGCCATCTCATGTCCATTTGTGATGATAGTGTTGTCAGCAAACTGGAGGGCGATGCTGGAGCTGTGCTTGGCAACACAGTCACGTGTAAACAAGGAGTACAGAAGGGGTCTGAGAACGCATCCCTGTGGTGCTCCTGTGCTCAGAGGCAGTGTGGAGAAGATGCGGTCACCAATTTTCACCACTTGAGGTGTGTGAGTGAGAGCCCTGTACATTGCCAGAGCAAAGGCATTGTTTGGTTGGTAAGTAAATACCATGGAGTAAATATAATGGAGAGGGTCCATCGTAGCTATAAGAGTGGAACAGATATGTAGATGCCATCAGGACCTGCCGCTTTGTGTGGGTTGACCGCCATGAAGAATCTGATCACATCAGGCTCAGCGATAGATAGTGTAGAGCTGTTACAATTCATTTCTAGTTTCACTGCAGGGAAGGTGTTTCCTGCCTCAGACAGAGCAAAGAATGTGTTCAGGCCATCAGATAATGTGGCAGAAACTTTCTCTTCCCAGGTTTTCCCTCCTTTGTAGTCTGTGATAGAGAACAAGCCATTGTGGTCAGAATCTTAACTGAGCTACCACTAGCCCTAATTGTCATACTGTATGTGAGGTGGCTTGCGAAAACCCTTCACATGGTGGAATTTGACCATTTTCCCGAAAACTACAGACTTTCCTGAAAGGAAAAGTTTGCTTTTCTACATATCTCAATTTCTAGCAATTAAACTCCTATTCATTTTTTTTTCAAAAAAAGGGGATAAATTGTAAAAAAGCGGAAAAATACATTTAATAGCTTAGGAGTATCCCAGCTGCTGAATGATTACAGACTGAATTGATTAGGCTTTTTTGTAGTCGATTTGACATACGTCATTTGCTGAAATATATTTATCTCAAAATAAGTCACATAAAACCCACAGTGACATCTTTCTTTTGTTTTTTTTTTTGGTTTTTTTTGCCAGAATTCAGCCACAGCATCATCCGAAGGGTTTTCCCAAACCGGCACACATACTGGAAGCGTTTAACATACCACATTATTTCTACATTTAAAATCTGTCAGTGAGAATGGGTCTCCATCCTGCAACAATACAACCTGGGAACCAAGTTTCTCATAAATACAGGATGAAGTCAGAGAGAGAGAGAGAGAGAGAGAGAGAGAGAGAGAGAGAGAGAGAGAGAGAGAGAGAGAGGAGAAAGAGCGTCCTGACACCACCCAGGTGAAAGTTGAGTCCGCAGGCATTTCTCTCTCTTTCTCATTCCCTCATTCTGTTTTCTTCGGCTGTCTCTCTTGCTGAGCGCTCAACACCTCTCTTACCAGCTGTATGACAGGAAAAGAGGTTATTCTTGGCTGACTCTCTCCTCCCTGTCAGCAAAAAAACAGCTTTTCCTGCGCTGCTCCAGCCTGTCTGGGGCCCCATGCTTTCCACCTCTTTTCCTCTCCCCCTTTCTCTGCATTCCCCCTTTTTTCTTCCTTTCATCCTTTCATACAGATGCCAATCTCTTGTTGGGCCTGTATCTTTCCATTTATCTATTATTCCTTCTGGGACATCCATTCATCTGATATTTCTAAAAATGCTGCACTGGTATATTTAACAGCGTTTCTATTATAAAATGAAATTTTATATATATATATATATATACAATTATATATACACCGATCAGGCATAACATTATGACCACCTCCTTTTCTCTACACTCATTGTCCATTTTCTCAGTTCCA
>JAOVVH010000026.1:5745801-5758417 GCA_028566435.1 Scorpiodoras heckelii | reverse complement strand
AGATAGATAGATAGATAGATAGATAGATAGATAGATAGATAGATAGATAGATAGATAGATCACTTTATTAATTGCAGGGGGAAACTCCTGTTTTTATGTTATAGCAGCTATCTTTTTTTTTTTTTTAAACTTGTTCCATAATTTGTTTACTTTCTCCTTTGAACATACTCTTAAAGGGTTCCTCAAGAGTTCTTTGGCTTATTTTGGCTTTCTAAAGAGGTTCTACTTGGAACATTTTCTGAAAAGGAAACCCTCTGCCCCGTATCACCTCCCAATGATCACCGTCATATTTAGTTTGTTCATGGCTGTAGAACTACAACTTACACCAACAGTTTACTTTGGTCTGGTACTGGTACTGATGTTTTGATGATATCATTCTCAGGGTGCTAATGTTACAGTATTTGTGAGTACAGTTTGCTTCTATTGATAAGTGTCTCATGGATAAGCCCTAAAAAATCCTACTTATTAACTCTCCAACATCAGTGAGAAAGAAGGACCGAGAAAGTAATGCCTAAGTGACACTAAGCATGAATGTGGCTGACGGGATTGTGTATGATTTGCCCTTCAAAATGCACCGAGTGCTGAAAGAAAGGGGCGGGGAAACTGGGCAGAAATTCTTGTTATGCTTTTATTTCAGCCATGGAAAATGTGATTAGGTTTTGTCCTGAAATACCAATGCATGTAGCACTGTTCCTCTGTGCTAATCCTTTCCTTACATTACAGACCCCAACAAACAGGACAGCTTCATGTCACAACACTAAGCTTTAACAATGCTTGAATGCTGATTAGTCATTTTGATTGCTTAACCTTTCCAAGAATATACAAGAATAAATGCAGAAATGAAATAGGAGGTTTCTTTTTTTTTGTCTATATTTTTTAGGGTCTGCCACCTTCACCACAAAACCCCATATCAGAAACGAAACTACCACGTCTGCTTGGGTGTGTAAAAACGGATGAAAGTCGTGTAGAAAAAGCTTATAGCAAAGGGGTGAGAAGGGTTTTTAGAGTTAAGCTTGCGCAGCATAGTTCTTAGGTTCATTCTTACTTGGAACTGCTTTCTCAAAGAAAAACAGTTCTACACTTTCTTTTCTTCGGTTTTTTTTTTTTTTTTTCTTCAAGTGCATTTCAAATTCCCTAGGTTGAAAAAGCAAGGAATAAAGCAAGGCTGGGATCTGTGTGATATGGACATCGCTTTCAGGATGGGACTCTTGGGAAGGGCACACTTTGCTTCATTTTCTGGGAATTAAATGTTCTGATTCTTCTCCCTAAGTCTATGTGGGCTTAGCAAGGATATTTTTGGTCATCATGCAAATAAATATAGGAAAGGTGGAAATGAAGCAGAAAAAAGACTTGCTTTTTTAACATTTGTATTAAGTTTTGAGGCCTGAAGATGTGGTTAAATAGCCCAGATCTCTATGTACAACTGGCAATGCCACTTATGCACATCACTGGTTGCATCTGCCAGTGCGTATATAAAGCTTTTCACTGTGAGAATGGCAAGTTATTTTGCTATTTTACAATTTTCAGCATGGACAGTGAAAAGAAACTGAGTGTGTACTCCAGTTTAAACTGCCAAATCACTGACAAATTAGCTATCAGTGTAACTGTTAACTCCTTTCACTTTTTCTTCTACTAGTACATAGTACCTTAGCAACTACTGCACATGGTCATCAAAAAATGAATTCCTGAGGTTCTCTGGTTTGTCTCATTAGGAACAATGTTTGAACTTTCTTGTAGAAACGTACAATGTTTTCTATCAAGTAATAGCCAAACATCTTTAACAATCCAAACACTTGAGAAACTTCCTAAAAAGTACATAAAAGAGTTAGACATGCTGCATTTAGACATGAAATACAAATCATAAAATCATATTGAGAACGTGGTTGTTGTGGATCTGTGTTCTCCAGTTAATAGCTGATAAGTCTCTAAGGAATTCACTTTTAGTGTAGCTATAAGTGTAACCCAAATCCTTCATTTTTTTTCATATAGTTGCTTATTGCATATTTCAAATACAGCTTGAGAAACTGCACGGCACAGCGACAATGTATTCTTGCTTTTCTGAACCTATTCAAGAACCTTTTAACAAGCCAAGGAATCCTTGAAGAATTTTCCTTAAAAGTGTAGCAATGAATTATGAACGCGTTTGGAATTATGAGACATGAAATGCAAGACAAATACAAAAAAAAACCCAAAGCATAATGCTATTTCATCTTCCGAATCAATCTGTGTACGTGTCTGCAGGTTCGGTACTGTCTTGCTGTGCGTTATTCTCTTTGTATGAGGTACAACAGAGAAAGTCAGCTTCTTGCATCATGAGCCGGGTGTGGGAATTTCTCCGGTGTCACTGCAGAGAGGTTATAGAAATCCCAGTAAGCCTGTCCTGAAGATTAATTGTGAAGTAGATCGATCGTGATCACGGCGTCTTTTGAGGGGAACAAAAATCCCCCTCGGAGCGACAGGCAGCCTTGTTAATGTTTTATCCTGAGAGTGTTTAGCTATTCAACACATCCCTTTGTGTCTATGCAGCTGTAGCACTGAGTGATGAGAATCTTCACTGGCCGCTCAAGGAGCTGAGATATCTCAAGGGGGGAGAGTGAAAGAAATAGTGAAAGAAGAAAAAGGAGAGAGAGTGAGAGAGGAGAGAGAGAGAGCGTTCACAAACTGCTCCTTTCCGTCAGCTTCGCCATGTATTTATGTTAATGGCTGAGCAATTTTTCTCCCGCTGCAGGAAGAAGAAAGAAGACTGATGGCATCACCTGCACCTTTCGCACTCACACATCTCCTAAAATGACATTACAGGGCAGGAGCTGTACCTCGGCTGGCTCTGAAGCCTTTATTGCCAGCTCGGTTGGTTGAGTAGGCTTTATTAAAGTGGCCGCTTGGCTTCGAGGACTCGTGCCTCAGGGGTGCTCATCAGTACTTGTCACTGGAGTCGACCTATTAGTCACCAGGCAGATGTCAGGGCTCCTTATAAAGGATAGCTGACCCCCTGCTGAGAGCCAAGTGTCTCGTCCAATGGAGTGGGTGACCTCGTAGCATCCCTCCCAGTGTGGAGAGGCCAAAGAGGGCATGCCTGGAGGTAGTGGGGTCGAGGGGCAGAGTGGATTCTAGGAGTTAGGGGCGAATTTGTGGGTCTACTACTACAGAATGTGGTAATCATCGAGGTTGAGGGGGGGTACTCTTTGCTGTCCTTTTTGCTGACCTGCCCCTGACCTGAGGACAGAGTTAACTGGCCACAATCTGACAAAATGACAAAGAGAATAATGGAATTGGACAGGGTTTATTTTGAGGGAAAAATGGCTAGCCAACATTGCTGCTGATTTTCATCGTGTTAAGGAGGGGGCTCGGGTACGGCGGTCGAGCCTCAAGCTTGAGGCTGGTAAAAGAAAAAAGTTTTTGAAAGCCTCTCAAAGTCTTTTTAGCCTTTTGAATTACGTGATCTATAAAAGATAGTTTCTCCCTGTTTGTAACAGGTAGTGTGTGCTGATGTTCACATAAAGAAAGGCTCAAAGTTTTACTCCAGCAGTTGCTTATTTAACATGTTTTACTTAGTCATCGCATGTACACTATTGCAGTGAGGTAGTGATTGTGCAAACAGTGGGTGTGTTGCGGCTGATTTACAAAGAAAAACTGCATGGATTATTTCAACTGCAAAGTAGTGGGAGGAAATGATATGTAAATAAGGTTCGGATATCAAAGACAATGCCGCAATAGTAACCTGAGCTTGAACCTCAACTATAACGCTGGATAAAAGTACAGACGCAGGCTGAAAACTATTACAAATATGATGATAAATTAGCAAAAGAGTGCATACAGTGTATGAAGGCTTAGTATTTTAACTGATTGATTATGTTAAACATTGGGTGTGCTGATCTGTCGTGAATCAATATTAGGGAAAAAATTTTATCAAGGAGGCATCGTTTGTTTTTTGTTTTATTAATAATTTAGGTCAACGTTTGTTCTAAACTTTTGTAGGTATAATTTTCCCTAAATGGTATAAAAATTGACTTCCGCAAATTTAATACATGCCCCTCACAAACGTAGGCTTTTGTAAATGAATGCCTAAGCATACTTGAATAGGATAAAAGGTTAAAATCGAAACATTTTTATTTACCAAAGTTCAGATATTCTGCTGAGTAAACCTGCAATAAGACAAATGTATGATGTAGGTGATAGTGTTACAACAAGCAGCACCTCATAAAGGTGTATTTATGAAGAACATCAAATACATTAATGGAATAAAAACATCTACTAAGTGAAAGTCCTGAAACTTATATTGAAGTACTGTATATAAACTTTGTTGTTCTTCGATTCTTGTGATTAAACTGTTGGAAATCTTTATGTATGTGTGTGTGTGTTCTAGCATGTTGAGATCCTGCAGTCCAAGTGTATAGGAGCTCAGGGAGATGGTAATGTAGAACAGATGTAGCCCAAAGAGGCAGCGGATGGACTCTGCTCTGTGTGTTTGCATGTGTGTGACTCATGTGCATGACTCTTCACGACTACGCTATCAATCAACCTGGGTGTAAAGGTCCTTGCATTGAGATTCATGTGACAGGCCTTCATCTGTACCAATGGGGAGGGACATCAGACTGGCATGGCAGGTTGAGTCGAGCCCTCTGTCAGCACAAGAACAATCACACACTGAGTCAGTCCATTTATTAGAAGTGGGATAAACATTTACTGAAGGATTGGTCATGGAAATCTTCCAATCACTTCTACCCTGGTCTCAACGTCACAGTATTTATACTATACTAGAAAACTGCTCTTAGATAAGTCAGGTCTTTGTACTTTGATGGTTCCTTGTAAGGTGAGACACCATGTAGCTAAATAATATCCAATCCCTAATTTTTTAATTTGTCATAAACAAATTTAGTAGCTCTAGTGCAAATTATGGACTCACAATATTCACTTCTAATATTAACCTTAGCCAACTATCTAACTTAAGTCAACCTGATAGAATTTCTCATATTTTAAAGTTTTTATGATAGTCATAGATGGTTCTAATATCCACTGCTAACATTAGTGAACTAGGTAACATGAGTTAACCTCATAGAATTTCCCAGATTTTTTAGTTTTTAAGATAGTCAAGTCATTACATGGTGGTAATATCCACTGCTGACAACAGTGAACTGGCAAACATGAGCTAACCTGATAGAATGTCTCATATTTTTACGTTTTTAAGATAGACAAGTCATTACATGATGGTAATATCCACTGCTAGCATTAGTGAGCTAACCTGAATTAACCTTATAGAATTTCTCAGATATTTAAGTTCTTAGGATAGTCAATTCATTAGATGGTGGTAAAGTCCACTGCTAATATTAGTGAACAAGCTAACATGAGTTAACCTTTTAGTAGCAAATTTAGTAGCTCTAGTGCAAATTATGGACTCACAATATTCACTTCTAATATTAACCTTAGACAACTAGTTAACCTAAGTCAACCTGATAGAATTTCTCATATTTTTAAGCTTTTAGGACAGTCATAGATGGTTGTAATATCCACTGCTAACATTAGTGAACTAGCTAACATGAGTTAACCTGATAGAATTTCTCATATTTTTAAGTTTGTAAGATAGTCAAGTCATTAGATGGTTGTAATATCCACTGCTGACAACAGTGAACTGGCAAACATGAGTTAACCTCATAGAATTTCTCATATTTGTAAGTTTTTAAGATAATGATAGATGGTTGTAATATCCACTTCTGACATTAGTGAACTAGCTAACCTGAATTAATCTCATAGAATTTCTCATATTTTTAAGTTTTTAAGATAGTCAAGTCATTAGATGGTGGTAATGTCCACTGCTAACATTAGTGAACTAGCTAACATGAGTTAACCTGATAGAATTTCTCATATTTTTAAGTTTTAAAGATAGTCAGGTCATTAGATGGCTGTAATATCTACTGCTAAAATTAGTGAACTAGCTCGCTTGAATTAACCTCATCGAATTTCTCATATTTTAGATTAAGTAATATTATGACCTGTATAGCTTCTAAGAGGATTAATAGATGTTAAAACTTTACAGCTAATAAAGAGCTATTAATGTGAACTAACTTGACAGAAATGCCTGACAGAGATTTTTATGTTATAGTCTTAGACTATGGCATATTGACTACTGAAATTATCCAAATACCGAATGTGACTGAATGTGACCATATGTCTAAAAAGAACTTATAGTCATAGATGTTCATAATATTTACTCTTGACATTAGCCAGCTAGCTAACTTGACAGAAATTCTGAGAGGATATTGTGTAATATTCATAGATTACAAACATTATCCAGCTAGCTAAGATGAGTTTAACTGAATTGCTTACATTTCTGAAAGGATTTTTAGATTATAGTCATAAATGTTGATAATATTTCCTGTTAACATTAGCCAGCCAGCTAACATGACCTACCCTGGAAGCATCCTGAAAGGATTTTTCATTTTCATTAAGACTTACAGACGTACATGAGCTTAGTTTTCATTATTAACATTGCCAACTAGCTAACATAAGTGAAACTTACAAAAAATTGAGAGGATTTTTAGACTGTTTTCTACATAAAACCTTACTTCCAATAATTATAATTCTACTTCTAGATGTTCTAACATGCTGGCTAATATGAACTAACTTGATAGAGTAGGAACAAATCACGTTCATTAAAGTATATTAAATTAACTGCTGGCTAGACGGCTACCATAAGCTAAGCTGACAGGATATTTCTGAAAATCTTCAAATGTTTACTCAGAAACGTTTAAAACACGTGTCTCTGTGTCGACATATAACTAATCTGCAGTCCCCGAGCAGACGCTTGTGAGTTTCCAGGATGTTTTCCCACGGCAGGATTTCCTCTCACTGTTTACTTATATGACATAATGAGCACAGACACCTCTGAATGTGCAGAGATGTGAGGAACAGATTTGTTAAGGTGTGTGTAAGTGTGTGGGGTGGGTGTTGACATATAGAGGGCAGCTTTTTATGACATGCCTTCTGGAAATGTTAAAAAGTGCATGACATCATTGTATTGAGCCAAGCGAAGGTGACAGAGAGGGGCTGCTGGCCAAGCCCATTGTCTGTGCAGCAGCTTAGTGGCTGTCATAAGCAAATTTCAACATATACACATAAAACGGTTAGAGTCTCAGGACATGTAGCGTTTTAAATCTTTACTTGCTTTTAGGAATAATCCAGTGCTTAAAACTGCTTTCATTGAGGAATTAGGCAGGGAGATATTTGTCCTGATGTGTATGCACTCCTGGCCTCCCTGGTCGTATTGCTTTTAATCTGATCCATGTTGGGGATTTTTGTTTTGTTGTTTTGTCGAAGTTTAGAAAGGCACTTCCCAGCCAACAACTTTTGTTTCCCAGAACATTCCAGGAATGTTATTTTTTGCTGTTATTTTTAGTTCTCCTAACGTTTGCAATGTGGGAACCTTTAGAGAACCTTTGTAAAATGTTCCTGTTTCTTCCCCACATTTTAAATGTCTTGGTCCCATTCTTGGGGTCACTGTGTCTTAGTCTGGGGTATGTTTTTATGCCGGATGCCCTTGCTGATGCAACTATCCCATTACCTGGGCTTGCGACCGGCAATGTGTATGCATTGCACCCCTCGGTGGCTGGGTTGGGCAGCGGGTTGGGGGCCTTGCTCAGGGGCCCAACAATGGTAGCCCTGATGTAGGGGCTCAAACCATCCAATCAGCATCCTGGATTCCTAACCTACTGGGCTACCAGTGCCCCAGGATGGTCCTGTTTGGTTGTATTAATGTTTCTCTAACCATTGCAGTACAAGAAACCTTTGTAAAACCTTCTGACAACATTCTAGTTAGGGTCTCTAAATGTTATTGTAATGTTCCTGTAACTATAAACTTTTTAGTATTCAAAATTTTTGGGAAACGTTCTGATACCTAATAAGCTGGAGTGAACATTCGCTAAAGGTTGACGGATGGTTCTTGGAAAACCATAGGCTAACATTAGTTGAGTGTTCTGTGTTTTCTGTTTTTGATCAGAATCAATGCAGGAAAGTAAAATCCAGAAAACCTTTTGAAATGTCACTTAAATAGCGTATGCTGAGCTGCAGATTTAGATGTTTGCATCTTTTAGCCAGCTCCTCCAAAATATCAGTTCCTTTCACAAAGGTTTATTGACTTGCCGTGCTGATAAAATTTTAAAACGACCTCAGACTACCCAATTCTTGCTTTTCACAAAATCAAGAACATCTGCAAAAGCAGGAAAGAAAAAGAAATAAAGACAATAAAGCAAGACAAGCCAATGGTGTGGTGCAGTGCAGGTCGGAGAAGAGGCGAGGTTTCTTTGTAGCTCTGCACTGGAGTTCATGGCAGGACTGCGGTTTGACTGGCAGCCGGGTGTTTCTTTGATCCCAGATTTCACAGATGCATTTATGCATTTCAATGACAACACATCTTTATTCCCAGCGTCTCAGACAGCCGCCCCTCCTTTCCCGTCGTAAAATGTGCACCACGTGCTGCAGTTGGCATTCTGGGATGGTTGTTTTTACACTTGTCTTGGGAGGACTCTTCTGTGCCATGGAAAGCCTTTGAAAACTTTTCCCACTGTCACAGTAGAGGAAAGTAGTGTCATTTGAAAAGAAGTATTTGCTTTCACAACTGTGCTCTGTGGAATTTCTCGGTAATGTTATCCTTTCTTGATAAAAAAGCTGTTTCTTGTGTAATAGAATAAAGGTCTGGTTACAGTACATTAGCGTTTTCATTTTCTCAGCTGAATTTAACCATGGAAATTACAGTCTTTTAAAGTAATGTACCACATACTTGGCCAATCTGAATTTTTTTTTCAAGCAAACATCACATCAGTACTTTTTTTAAATTCTAATATGGGAATGTTGACCAATAGCACAGCAGCTTTAGCTGAATTGTGGATGAGTTTTTAAATATAAACTAGGTGTACAGCATAGCAGTGCCTAATAATACTACATAAAGTGATGGAAAGAGTAAGAATGAAGTGAAATAAATATAAGTGAATATAAAACCTAAAAATGTAGATTTTTTTTAATATGTCAGTTGCAGTTCCCCCGGGACAAAATTTCCTGAAATTTCATGTCTAAAGAATTTGCTAATGATGCAGCTTAAGATATTTAAATGTGTCTGATGAAAAGTGCCCCATAAATGAAATGTCACAAAAATTGGTGTGCATTTAAAGAATGCAGCAGTGCTGCTGGGTATGATCTTTTAAAATTGTAATTTAAGCAGTTCTTAAGATATATAGATGTGTCTGATGCAGAGCCCAATGGATGAAATTTTACAAAAATTGGAGTGCATTTAAAAAATGTGATCGTGATGCAGGGTGTGAAATTTCAAAATTGTGGCTTAAGCAGCTCTTAAGATATATAAATGTGTCTGTTGCAGTGCCCCATGGATGAAATTTCTGGAAAATTGGTCTGCTTCTAAAGAATGTGGTATTGAAGCAGGGTGTGAAATTTCAAAACTGTAGCTTAAACAGTTTTTAAGATATTTAAATGTGTTTGATGAAGTGCCCCATTTATGTAATTTCACAAAATTTGGTGTGCATTTAAAGTATGCAGTAGTGATGCAGGAAATGAAATTTCAAAATTGTAGCTTTAGCAGTTCCTAAGATATTTAAATGTGTCTGTTGCAGTGCTCACATAGATGAAATTTCACAAAAATTGGCATGTGTCTAAAGAATGTGGTCGTGATGCAGAGTGTGCAATTTCATGACGTTTAAGCCTTTACATCACAAGATGCAGGCTAATGAATTGCTAGATTTTTGCTTTGAACATTATTCACTAGGTGGCACTACTCTATAAATGAATCACAAGTACCTAGGGTAATGTGCCTCCTAAAGGTCAATTTGCCATAAAAATTTCATAATTTTTGGCAAAACAGTTTTCGATCTATTACCCAAAACGTGCTTTGAGTCTACTCCACTTCAGGGGGCGCTAGCATGAAAGGTAACTCACACCTAGGGATACAAAACTTATATTCTGCATCAGGCATGAGGGCTACAAATTACCAAGTTTCACTTGGATTGGTGAAATCTACTGGTTAAAAAAACTGCCAGTGCAGCATGTAACTATTTCTTTGTGGTTGTTTTTTTATCTTTATGGTCAGCAAATTAGCTAGCTTGCTATCATCAACACTGAAAGGTTACAACTATGTATTTTATATGGATTTGATCCTCAAAATTCAGTAAGGAAATGAGACAAATTTTATGTTATTTTATTAATGAATTCAGACAAACTTCTTGTGTCACCAAGGTTCTTGCTCTTTCCTCATCAAGAACCAGATTTTATCAGTTTTTTTTAACTTTCCACAATTTTATGTTCAGTTTTTCTTGTTATATCGGAACGCTCATTAAAATAGAAAATGGAGATGTGATATGTTTTAAGGGAAAAATCTAAGGGCTTTCAACAGATTTAAAATCTTACTCTCCTGAATCTGTTCTGAAAACAGACTATCCAAGCTTTATTTTTTCGGAAATATTTTCTCAATCGCTATACTTTTCCAGGTCAACTTCTAAGAGCTGCAGAAGAACCCAGATTGCCAGATGTTCTGATCCGATCTTGATCACAGCCAGGGGTGTGAAGAGGATGCCCCGGGAAAAAGATCGTGGGGAACAAAAATGTTTTGAGAAAAGGATCTGAGTGCATTGATGTGTCAGGGGGGTCCAAAATTTGTACTCCTGCCCCTGGTCATAGTTTCCTTAAACAAGACTGAACTGCAAATTTCTAGGACTGTATACACAGTGATTTTTTTCATCTACAAACTAACCCCCATAGAATCCTTCACAGAAAGCCCTTAGACAAAATTTTCAGGTGTTCAACGTTACGTCTTTTGATCACACACTAAATCATTCGTTGTCTTAACCCTTACTGTAATTTTCGTCGGAATTCCTGGAGATCGGCTTATTTGGGAAACAAAAAGCTTGAAACCGGATCTGGTGTGTCCCGAAGCTGTGTGTCTGTTCTTCTCATCCTCCTCTTTATCATTTGCGCCACTGTCGACATGTGATGCGTGGTGGGGGGATGGGCCGAGGGCTTACGGCTGCGGGGCGAAAGGGCTGATGTTGTTAGTAACAGTTCCTCCTTGAAGTGCGAGACAGCTGAAGGAAGTGTCCAGATTTATGATGGCAGTGCTTGCTTCCTCTGTCATGGTGCCTGACCAGGAAAAGTAGAAAGGGAGAGCAGAAGGGTTGTAAATCACAATAATCGATGGGTGTGCCATTGGACAAACAAACACACACGTTCAGTTGTCCATACATCTCCTGTAGATATGGAGAAGATTCTGACCGTTAAATTACACTTGAATTAATTTATGACAGATAACCATCTCTCATCGTTCTGAAGTGGCCAAAATTTGCTTTCCGCTTTCTTGCAATTATTATGTTCTCTTGGATAAAAATGTTTTCGAGTCTGTAAGTAATAATATTTCTCTTCCATCCACCGCATTGCAGCTAGTGTTTCGTAGTAACCTGCGTCATTTCCACCACAATATTCCACGGCTTTCGCAAAGCACTATAATCAAGTCATCATGCTATTTTACCATAGCCCAGGGAGTCCATTTGTATTTGGCCCCTTGGTGAAAAAAAATGGTGCACCTAGCGTGTACCTAAAGAGAACTTCTCTCCACAGGATCTGTTTATCCAGCTGAAGTCCAGTGGAGTCCTGCAGTTAAGCAGCAGAGAGCAAAATAAGCCTGTCAAAGCAAATGAATACATTATGTTTCGTGCCTTCTTTTACATATCAGTAACTATAGACACAGTTCCATGTGTTGCTTGTTCCTTGTTTTTATATCTTTGGACATTTGGTCCCCACAAGGGTAGGAATATCTGATGTTTTTGACCTTGTGGGGACATTTTGCTTGTCCCCATAAGGAAAGTGGGTTTAATTATTACAGTTTTTAATAGCAAAAAATAAAGAGCTGAAAAGTTGCCTTTTCATTACAGAGGTTAAGGATAGGCTTAGGGTTAGGCATACTATTAATAATGTCAGTGGAAGGTCCTTACATGTATAGCATGACATGACGGTGCATATGTGTGTGGTGGATTAAATACAAAACAACAGCAATATTTTTTCCTCATGCACTACTTTGCTCTGTTTCAATCCTCATGTCTGAAAACATTTTATATGTAGCGCTTACAGATTAGCCGGTCTCTAATGATTCGGCTTCATCCTCGGCAATAACGCAAGACGTGTCGCATTTATCACAGGGCCCATTGAAGCACAGCCAATATGGCTTTAATATGATTTTAAAGAGTGATGTATGCTGAGTCTCACGCTCCCCTGTGGTGCAACACTCCACACTCCACTCATCACGTGGCTGTCACATAGACACCGATAGTGATACAAGCTTTAATACTGATAACTGCACCGCAAGCACTGGACACTAATTAGCCATGATAAATAATAAGCCAATGGCCTGTGGACCTGTCACTTCACTGCTGCACTGTACTTATTCCAGACAGCTCCAGCTACTTATTGCCATGACAGACAGATAAATAGACAGATAAATAGATAGATAGATAGAGCAATGGACTGTGAGATGGACAGACAGATGAACAGGCATCTGGATAGATAGATAGATAGATAGATAGATAGATAGATAGATAGATAGATAGATAGATAGATAGATAGATAGATA
>JAOVVH010000026.1:5687695-5706561 GCA_028566435.1 Scorpiodoras heckelii | reverse complement strand
ACAGAGACCACAGACTGTTGAGCAGCTCAAGTCTTGTACACAGCAAGAATGGGCAAAAATTCCACTTGCAAAACCGGAGCAATTAATATAAAGTGTGTTGCTGGTATCAATTTCTCAATTTGTTTATATTTAACAAATAGAATTAAGTTTGTCATTGCAAACACTGAAAATCTTTTCTTCGTCCTTTTGTCTGTTAAGTAAAGCTTCAAGTCAATTCACAAATTACAGATTTCAGTTTTTATTGCATTTTAAGAAAGTGTCCCAACTTTTCCGGAAATGGGGTTTGTACAGTTATACCACAGCGCTGGTAAATTCTTGATTGTGATTGGTTAATATGTGCTGAATTACTTTCTATTACAGCAGCTCTGACCAGTAGTTAATAGGATGGTGATTATTTTCTTATACCCAATATTTTGCATGACTATAGTTGATGGAAACATGGATTTGTTAATATTTTTCTTTTATGCGCATTTTCTTCATGTGACCGGGAGTAGGCTTTAGTAGTTTTATAATTAATACGAGCTTGGTGCTAGAACTCCACCAATAGCTATTCATTGGAAATAATACAATATAATGTAACTGAAATTAATTATTTATTATTAAAATGACAGTTTTCAGTTTATATGTTGCTGTAAGAGGACATTGTTGTAGCACTCAAGGTACAGTATTTTAAGGACCATCTCTGTCGTCCCCTTTCTCTTTCTCCCTGGAAAATTTCCGAGCTCATGTCTTCCATACTCCCTCGCCATGTTCCAGATTCAAAGCTTGATATCTATCTCCTTCACTTTTCTTCTCGGAGGCCTCCTACCCTTGACCACAGCTTCAGCTTCTCAGGCTTACCACGAGGACCTAATTCAATATCTCTGTGCCTGTTTTAAATGTCATTGCCTGAGCTTATCTGGAGTGACATGATTTTCACGGTGGAAATGGTAAAAGTGCTTTATTGAGCAGGGACTGAAGCGAGGCTTTGTTGCTGCTCTCTGTGCTTAGTGTTTGCTCTGATACTAAAGGTCTAAACTAAGAAATGACGAAGCAGACATTTTTTTAAAAATAGCTTTATCTGTGCACATAAAGCATGAACTCACTCATCCTGTTCATCAGCTCTGAGTCACGTTGCAAAAGAAAATAAACTACTGCAAAAGTCTAAACCACAAGTCTAGAGATTAGACTTTCTTTCACTTTCTCTGATTCTTTTCTTAATAAGGTAGCTGGGTTTTTTTAGGATGTTGCTGCAGTGAAAATCTATCTCGTACTTCTTAAAGTTACCTGTGGTTCGATACTGAATAATGGATTGTTTTATATGTTTTTTAACATTTAATAAATGACCTAGAAACAGTTCAACCCTCATAAAGGAAGTCAAGCTCTATGAATATGCATGAATCTGAAAATTGGAAATACTATATGCTCATGTTGGATTTGTCACATGGCGACACAAATGGCTTTCAGAAACAGACTCTCGCATTGCATTTTTATGGGAAATGGATGTCTTTATGGTTCTTTGGACCTTTATGGGTTCCTGTACTCTTATAGGGATAGATTCAGCTTGGACTCTATGTCTTAGGAGAACCCTCTTAGGGGCTTTTCGTGGATAATACAGAAACCATCTGCTGCAGGGTTCTACATAGAACCTTTCAGAGTTCCCCCAAACAAACAGATCAAAGAATGCTTATGGATAGTGCATCTAACCTTTATTGATTTTCTCTGAGAAAAAAAATTAACTTACATTGTTTTACATAGAACATTAAAGGGTTCTCTGAAAGAGACAAACAAAAGAACCTTTTAGCATTGTATAGTTTACCTTTATTTTTCTAACAGCTATTCCTTAAGGGTCTCGTCTAAGAATCCTGTTGAAACCCTCTGTACCGTATAAGGTACATAAATGTCATAGTTCTTAAAATGCAGTTTTGGACAAGCATTGGACTTTTTTTTAGCTCCTACTTCAGGATAGGTACTCTTCCAGAACAAGCAGAGCCATGATTGATGAAGTGTACCATAGCTGGTCCAGATGGAAGTTGACTGCTGCTATTTAATTTTCTGTTTTACAGAAAATTGCCTACATGCAACATAGGAAATACCTACCTTTAAAACCTACCCTTTCTCTAAACATTTACTTCCTGTTAAGCATGTTTTTTCCTTCTTCTTCTCTCCCTTGTAAAGTGAAATTGGGTTTATGAAAAGCGCTATATAAGTTTAACTTACTATTATTATTTTTATTATTGTTATTATTATTAATAATCATTACAATGTGTTTTTGACACGTCTAAGCGAAATCTAAAAATCTTTGCTAGCATTTTCTCTCAACTTGCTATGTGAGGCTTCGAGCGCACAACAAAGCAATGTAGAGAGAACATCAAGTAGCTGAAAGAGTTTTACAAGAAAATAGAAGAACACAACTGGACCCAGTCGCGCAGAAGTGATGTCACTCTACCAAGTGTCGGCAGGCTTACGTCTACTGGTGGTTCAAACAGAAAAAAGCCCTAGAAGGTTTGCAGTTCTCAGATGAGTAGATCTTCCTAAAGAGTCGCTAGAACTGTTTGGTCTAGAACTCTAAAGGGTTGAATGCTTAACTTTTTTTGTTTTGTTTCGTTTAAATGAAGCTAGAAACTTTTCTGGGAATTCTCTTTAATTAGGAGCCAAAGCCTGTGTTGAATAGGTCTACCTGGAACTTTTAAGAGTTCTACTAGAGGGACAAACCAAAGAGCCAATAAAGTTGATCTGTGTAACATTTTCTTCTAATGTCGTTTCTGAACAAGGCTCTACATTTCTCTAATGGAGAAACAAATTGTTGTATGATTCATTGTTGGATGTGAAATTCTAACTTGTATTATGTTTTATTTCCATTTTTATTCATTTTTATTCTTTTTTGTTGAAGCACTTTGTAATTTATCTTGGAAAAGTGCTACATAAATAAATATTTACTTACTTACTTACTTACTTACTTACTTACTACTTAATTACTTACTTACTTATTTACTTTCTTACTTACCTACTTACTGACTTACTGACTTACTTACTTACTACTTACTTTCTTACTTACTTACTTACTTACTTACTTACTTACTTACTTACTTACTTACTTACCTACTTACCTACTTACTTGCTTGCTTACATAGAAAATATATGGGTTCTCCTGAAGAGACAAACTGATAAACGTTTAAGGGTTCTGTGTTTTTTTAACATAGCTAAATCATAACAGTCCTACTTTTGTTCATCATCCAAATTAGTTACTAATAATGACTTAATACTTTAATTTGCATATTGAGCCTGTATTGTGAGATCATAACCTGAGCTTATAAATAAATCATTTTTTAATGAAAGTTTAAAGTTTAAAAAAGGTTCCTTGTAGGCTCTTAGGCTGGTTAAAGGGTCAGGTTTTCTATAAGGGTTCGACTTGTTTGTTAAAGGGTTCTGCATAGAGTTTGCGAGAATTCATACAACCTGACAATCTGAAGAAGGCGGTTCAATAAAACTTGAATGAAAAGCTCACCTTCTTGTTGTGTTGTATCGAATCTGACCAATCGGAATGAGCCGGCCAAGACGAATTCATGTTTTTACTTTAAAACTTGAAAAACAGAAAAATGCGCTTGTTCTTGTTCTCATTCTGTTGGTTTCCATGAGTCAGATAAATGACATTAGTGTGCAGAATGACCTACGACCTCCAAAATGCATAGCTTGGCATCCCTCCCTACCCCCTGCAGGCATGCTTGTCTCATCTGGCATTTCACCAGCATAGAGTCATATGCCACCCACAGAGCCCTGGGAAGGGGCACTGGATTGAGGCAAGCCTGGGGCATCTGCAGCCGTGAGGGCTTTGGGTCATGTGGTATAGGATGGAGCTGAAAATGTTAGGGGTTAAATGGGTCGCGCTATGCCACTGAAGGGCGGAGACCGAGGCAGTCATGAGGTTTTGGGGTTTAAAAGGCAAGTTATTGTGTGTAGCCTGTTTGTTTAGCTCTAGGCCAAGTCTTAGGCTTCTTTAGGCTTGCCTGTTGTGTGACAAAGTTGTATTTTGAAAAAGTATGAAGAAATGCCATGAAGAAATCTTCTGCTATGAAGAAATGTTCGTAAAAGTTCGTATAAAAATGATTTCTGAAGCGTTCGCTTTTAATTTCCGTAATCATAACTTTGGTGAAATGATTTACAATAATTCCAGTAAAAACTGTTATAATGAACATCTGCTTCCGTATGATTCTGTGGTGATGACGGACTGTCTGATTCCATCTGATTCTGTTATGAGACTGTCTGATTCTGTTATGAGGACCATGTGATTGTGTTATGAGGACTGGCTAATTCTGTTCTGATTGTCTGATTCTGTCTGATTCTGTTATGAGGACCACCTGATTCTATTCTGACTGTCTGATTCTGTCTGATTCTGTCTGATTGTCAGATGATGTTATGAGACCATCTGATCCTGTATGATTCTTTTTTATGATTGTCTGATTCCATGTGATTGTGTTATGAGGACTTCCTGATATTGTTCTGACTGTCTGATTCTGTCTGATTCTGTTGAGACCATCTGATTCTGTATGATTCTGGTCTGATGACAGCCTGATTCCATGTGATTGTGTTATGAGGACTGCCTTATTCTGTTATGACTGTCTGATTATGTCTGATTCTGTTATGAGGACCACCTCATTCTGTTATGATTGTCTGATTATGTCTGATTCTGTTATGAGACCATCTGCTTCTGTATGATTCTGGTCTGATGACAGCCAGATTCCGTGTGATTGTGTTATGAGGACCGCCTCATTCTGTTCTGTCTGTCTGATTATGTCTGATTCTGTTATGAAGACTGCCTCATTCTGTTCTGTCTGTCTGATTATGTCTGATTCTGTTATGAGGACCGCCTCATTCTGTTCTGACTGTCTGATTATGTCTGATTCTGTTATGAGGACCGCCTCATTCTGTTCTGTCTGTCTGATTATGTCTGATTCTGTTATGAGGACCGCCTCATTCTGTTTGGACTGTCTGATTATGTCTGATTCTGCTGTGAGGACCACCTCATTCTGTTCTGACTGTCTGATTATGTCTGATTCTGTTATGAGGACCACCTCATTCTGTTCTGACTGTCTGATTATGTCAATTTCTGTTATGAGACCATTCAGTTTCGACAAGTGTCCGATTCTTTCTAACAACCATCCGATTCTGTTATGATGACAAGTGTTTCTGTTTGGACAAGTGTCTTATTGTGTTTTGATAATTGATTGATTCTGTTTTGACAACTGTCCTATTGTGTTATAACGACTTTGTCTTTCTGTTATGACAACCGTCTGATTCTGTGGAATGGCTGTCTGACTACCTATGAGGATCATTGCTTCTATTATGACCACTACCTAATTCTCATTTTCAGTAACTAATTCTATATCACAATCATCTGTAAGGTTGGATATGGTTTGATTTTTATCTGTGCTAATTCCGATTCCAATTCAGCTTGACGGTATAAAAAGAGGTCAAATTTTAGATAACAAAAATATTCTTTTTCACAAAGTACATAGACCAAAATAAATTTTACATGAACTTTCTGGTCGAGCTTTGTCACCTTTGTGACGTTAGCCATGCATCGCTCAAATGGACATATGGACACACTGTTTCCTTGATGCATGTTGTAGTCGCATGGACAGGTCCTGGCAAATAGGTTGCCAGATATGTATCATTTGTTTGCCATTATAAATTATGGCATAAAATATTTGTTTCTAATTTGAAAATGAACCCTAACTGTCTGTGTGTCCAGGAGTAACCCACTAATTGTATGTTGAGTGTGAAATGCCGTATTGTTCCACTTATAACTGGGATGTCCATGGGTCCTTACAAAGCCCTTTTTTGTCTAAAAGTACATCTCAGTACGTAATAATTGACTTGGTGTGAGTTTTTTTTACTTAAGTGAGTCCGAAATGTCTGGAAATGATTTAACATCATGATGATGTAGAAATGTCATGTAGACATACAGAAGTTATTTTGACATGATTGGTGTATTATTACAACAAATGTCATCTTCATTACATTGGAAGCCTCATTTAAAAGGTACCAAATCGAATCCATGCCCCGTAATACAGATTTGATTTAACTCTACGTGTTTGTTGTTCACTCAGGGTTCCTGAAACCCCAGTGCTCGCTGGCTCCGCACCCTCAGAGAGGCCGCTCGGGGGAATCCTGCTCCTGTTTCAGCGGCATGTGTCCTCTCCATCAGCGCCGACTCTCCACAGGTAACACAGCCTCGTCACTCAGCGGCTGCCAGCACACAAAGCCTGCACTGTAGTCCGCCCACAGCTCGGCACATTCAAGAAGTCTTTTTGTGCACCTACCTACATTCAGGAGCACACACACATACACATCATTCTCTTTTATTTGTTCTTGAGCATTTTATGTTGAACCTGAGCTGCAGAGCGCATGATGCAAACGTACAGTTATTCCACGTAGGGAGTTGTTATCGCAGCAATTATCAGTCACGTTTCATCACTCAGGCTTAAGAACAGGGGGTTGTAGCAACATGTGCATGACTTTGCACAGCACTCGTGTCCTTGTGGTATGCAGAGAATGACGCAGCGCATCACACACGTACCGTACAGCTCCAGTGCAGCTCAAATGCGTGTTTATTTTATAGCATAGAGTTCAATGCATCAGGCTCCGGGTTTTCACATCAGTAGGAAATAACATGATAAAACAACGTGCTAAAATTGTAATGCACATCAGTTCTCTGCCCCATGCTTGGTGACATATCAGCTTTTAAATATCGGACACGTCATCAGTACAAGTTCTACAAGATATTAGCTAAGGCATGAGCTAGCAAGGTGTTGTGATTTCAGTAGAAAATCTAAACGCTTGTGTTATTTCTGGCTTATACTGTATAATACTTACAGAAATCTCAATTCTGATCAGTCAGAAGGTGTTGATTCAATTTCTAGAGCATTGAACAGCAGCTCTGAAAGAAAGGCCAATGGAAAGACACATCGTTTCATAGCTGCTTTTTGAGGACTTTCCACCACTTTAAATGCAACCGTAAATGGACAAAATGGCAAACTGTTGTAGCATAAGAGAAATAAACACTCCAGGTTATAAAATAATCAACGTCTGGGTGGAAACAGTAAGTACGAACTTCCGTTGTTGATTGTTTTCCCGTAACAGCATAATTCCAAGTGTTTTAGCCCTTGCTTATTTCAGCAACAAAGCCATTTAGCAAAACAGTGCTACTAACAGCATAATGGTTCATTCTGATATTTTTCTGTACATACATTTTGGATTTGTTCATTATCCAGATGCCATCCAGATGTAAAAACACCAGAGAGTTGATGTTTGGATATTTTTGCGTGTGAAAGTTTGAAAGCTTAATTATGACTGCCACAGCAAGCTGAGATCCTCTTCTTCGTTTTCTTCCATTTTTTCCCTACCAGTTTTTGCTCAGCTTAGACTTCACTTACAATTCAGTGGCCAATATCTTGGGAGGTACAGGCTCAAACTTCAGAAAATTTCACACCCTGTGTCACTACCACGTTCTTTAGACACGCACCAAATTTCATTCAACTTCATCAGTAGGGGGCGCTGCTATGGAGAGTTATTCAGGACAAAATGAATTAGATAAATAATCAATAAATAAATACATGGGGCATCATCACGCGGCAGTAAATGAATAATAGTATAATTAAAAGAGTTTGAATAATTAAATGTGCCATCAAATGTATAAATGAATTAATAAAGTATTTTTAAATAAATTTATTTATACATTTTATGGCACATTTAATTACTTTATAATCACCATTCATTTTTACTATTATTTATTTATTGCTGCATGATTCCATATATTGATTGATTGATTGATCGATTGATTGATTGATTCATTCATTCACTCATTGATTTAATTCATTTTGTCCAAAAAAAATTTACATATGCTACAACTGACACATTTCATTTTCTCAGGAACTGCTTCAGCAGCAATTTTGACACTTGGTATGCTTATTTGACTTCATTCTCGCCCTTTCTCTCACTTTACACGGTGGTTGTATTACGCTCCACTATGCAGTATGTGTAGTTTACAATTAATGTATTTATTTAGTTTAAAGTTGTTGTTTTTTTTTATTTACCCAGTTGATTTTAGCTTTTCTTTTATATATAATGTGCACTCTGTGTCCTGCCAGTGGCTAAAAAAGCAGATTGTTCCACAATCTCATCCTAAAATTTCACAGGGTGTTAATGGTGGAGTAGAAAAGCACTAGATTATAGGTCAGGTAGAAACCTAACTGGTGGTGAACTTTTGCTAAATGTTTGAAGTAACATGTAATTTTCACTGATGGGGTTTCTGTCCCTGACATGCTTTTTCCTGTAAACTGGTTATAGAGTAATTGTGGCTTCACAAGGACAAAACCAGAAATGTCAGTCTTGGTAAAAAAAAAAAAACAATAATTGAAAACATTTTTCTTAAAATAGGAGTCTTGATTCTAAGCATGGGTGTTTGTAGCGTTAAAAAAAAAAGGTTAGCACGAAGGACGTTCTTTTCAAATACCTACACAGTGGACATGTTTGAACAGTGTCTCGGAGGCACACGTGTTTCTTTGTGGAGCCATCAGAGAAGCGTATGATTGATTAGCTACATTTTTACTGTCACGGGCCTGAGTGGGGGCGGTGTGTGTCTCCAGAGAGGTTACAGTCAGCTAGCATGCTTTATTGAGCTCGCTGACAGAGCAGACCTGTTTTTTTTTTTTTTTTACAGGTTTGTTTGAAGGCTTGTTTGACTTTGCTGAAATATTCAAAGCCATTTACACTCCGGTGGTAATTCTGGTATCACTGTTCGAAGTTAATGTTTATGCCTGCTCGGATTCCGCAGGGCTGTCCGTAAAGCCGGCGAGCGCTGCTGAAAATTAGTCCTGTCTTTTTATTATGTTCTCCATATATACCACATAAAAAGGCAAATGGAAAGGCAGTCTTTAAAAAGGGCGCATGGCGCGGTGCGGTTTGTCGTAGGCAGATTTTAACTGGTGGCTGTGCTAAAAGCCGGGGTGAGCCTAGCTGGAGTCGCACGTTTATAGAAGGAGTAATGACAACGTTTCTAATTAGGAAACGTGTTGCTGTAAATCTGAAAAAGCCCCAAGGAGGCCAAGCGAAGTGTGTGTGTGTGTGTGTGTGTGTGTGTGTGTGTGTGTGTGTGTGTGTGTGTGTGTGTGTGTGTGTGTGTGTGTGAGGAGGCTAGCCGAAGTGTGCGAGTAAGTGGCTGATCCGTAGCTGATCCTTCTGAACTTCTCTGCCCTCACTGATGTGGCTGCACTTGAGATTCCGGCGGTTTGGTGTTTTTTTGGATTTCCGTAAAAGCAAAGCCTCGCTGGTAAAAGAGCGTGAGAAATACAGCATCCTCATGCTCCCGTCTCGGCAGATCATTTCAGAGGCACTTGTTTTTGTTTTTCATTTGTCTAAAGGTTTGGTTTCAAACGTGAAGTGTGAAGAGGAACCAAGAAGATTTTTTTTTTTTGCAAGTGTTGTATGAGGTGAGAGTATTAAAAAAATAGGGCGCTTTTTTTAAGCATCTCACAATGCAGGCCTTGTGCTGAAGATTTGGGCTTCTTCTCGGCACACTGAACGGAGGAATGGAAAAGATTATCCACAGGAATGTCTGGGGTGCCCTCAAACCCAGAGCTCCGCGCAAGCGGCCAATGGGAGAGCGCGGCGAGCGGCGGGCTAATTTTTTCCTGATGAACTCAGCCGCCTGCTCCATAATGGGTTCTGATTGCCAGCTCTGAACTCACATATGGACCATGTTTGGAGAGGCTAAATTGTGGGACCAATTCAGTATTGGGCGGGGGAGAAAACAGTCGCTGGCTCTGCTGGCTTTGTTGTTTCATTAGAGCAGGTAATGGGCGCGCTCTGGCTCGGCGTCTGAGGCGCTCTGTCCATCCTTTTCCTACAGGTGTGCTTTTTAATAATCACACTTTATTGGCATCAGGAGTTACACCCAAAAACTAACCTCTTGCCACTAATATAACTGGCATAATTGTTTTGCATGTGCTTCAGGGGCCCTAGTGCCTTGTGGTAAATTGTGGCTTCATAAATTCTGCCAATTAATTTGGTGCTTATTTATTGCTCAGAGAGCACGCCTGAATTAAGCCCATAAATTTCAAGGGAATGTGGCTGACACGAGCTGAGTGTATTTTTGCTCTTTGTTTAAAGACTTAAGCTGAACCATGGACCTTCAGTAAAAAGGGGGGAAAAAAACGCCATGTGGTTAAGCTCCAGCGAGTGATCCAAGCATGTGTTTGTAGACCTTGTGGTCACGGCGGGGGGGAGGGGATGCCACAAGCTGTGGGGAGTCGCAGCAGCGGCCGTTGCCTCCGTATGGGTCCTGGATAAGGGTCTCAGAGAGGTTAGGGGTCAAGGGAAGAGAGCTCGTTAGCTCCGACATGTTCCACACTCCTTCGATTTTAATTGGCCTTAGCCGCTGTACACACACTCCCTCGCAGCTTCCTGTTGGCTGGGCGCTCCGAGTCGATTACAGGGCCAGGCCCTCTCCTCCCTCTCAGATTCATCATCATCCCGCACAGTCGCTATTTTAATGCTCTTATTTATTTAAGCTGCTCTTCAAAGCCAAGCCAGTGGAAGGAGCCTTTTCACTGGCCAGTTCTGTTGGGGGTTTTTTTTATACTGTAATATGTTTTGATGCAGATCCTTTTTAAAATTTGGGTTTGCACTCGAATTTCTGGGGTCACAGCCAATAAACAGGATGTTCTTCATCAGCTATTTCATATTGTTTTAGCAGCTGGATGGACATTTTGAATAATCATTCTGTGTTGATTATTAAATACTATCAGTGCACATCTCCTTCACTGGGGCTGATGCGATACACAACTGATATGTTTGACATGTACTGCAAAGCATTGTGATTCGACACAATTTGCTCAGCACAGTGTGATTCAATGTAACATTATGCCACACAAAAGAACATGAAGCTATGCAATGCAATATTGTACAGAACACGACTCCAACTCACACCAAACTTGACGAGAGACTTGACGATAATTGGCCCCTGACCACAGTGGAGATAAGACAGCATGCTTGAGAGAGGAGAAATCAATCTAATATAAAAGAATTAGTGCTGTCAAATAAACGTGTTAACATACGCGTTAAAGCGTTAAAGAATTAATCGCGATTTTAAAAATTAACGCCACTGCAAATTTTAACGCAGATTATAAATTAGTTAAATTAAATTACGCAAACCAGCGGCGCGACAGCGAAACATTTCCAATTTGACCATCACGTTACTTGTTTTAGGCTGCATTCCAATCGCAAATGTCCCTAATCTGTATCCCTGTACCCTACAGGGGACACAGTACAGAATCCCAAGGGCACTTCATAGGGTCACTCGGTCACTAAAACAGCTCTATTTGAAACGCCCTGCAACGTCATCAACAGCAGACAGCTGATTGGTTGTGTGTAAATCATGATACATGATTTAGCATAAACAGCGCTGTTCAGACTCATTTTATATGCTGTAGACACTAGTGAAATAAATGTGATGAAACGTCTATGAACTGTGGGTGATGTATTTTAACTTTTTAATGTATGTTTTGGTTAGGACGTAACTTTACACTTCGGTTGCAATGTGCCGCGAATCGATGCCTTTATTTAAACTCCAACTCTAATCAGTATATCAGATGAACGAAAGACAAAAACTATTTTTTATTTAAAATAACGAAAAGACATCAATTATCTTTAATATTTCACTTTTATCAAATAAAGTCAAGTGAATAATGAGGCAACATTCAGTTGTCAGTTCTCTTTCATTTTCAATGGTCCTACAATGCCGAGCTACATGTACAATGCAAATCAAAATGTGCGTTAAAACCGCGATTAATGCGCGATTAAAAAAATTAATCACACGATTAACGATTAATAGTGACAGCACTAAAAATTATTGGTCACATTTGTAACTAATAAAGGCATAGGGCCTCTATTACTAATCATATATAAATAAATCAGATTTATTGATTATAAATAAACTGATGCAAATCAGTAAATCGTGTTATCCCTAGTAAATACACATACATGCAAACCATACTCTGAAGTACCAGAACAACTGGTATACCAGTTAATACTTTGTAGGATCTTGGAGAGAACGTTGCACAGTCCTCACGCTGATGTTTGTTGAGGCCCCAGCATTGAATTCCGATGTGCCGAGGTTTTGCCAGAATTCTTGCAGTCATGGTACACCCTTGAAATGATCATACGTTAAAATCCAAACTTCTGCCTCCGAAATGCTATGACCCATCTCACGAGGTCCAACTATTAAACTGTGCTGAAAATTGCAAAATCATGATAACTTGCCTTTCTCATGGCGGAAACAGCTCTAAAAGCTTGCACATATGTTGCTCACTTTATATACGCACTGGTGGACATAACCAATGGTGTGCATAGGTGGCTTTGATATATATTTTGCATAGGCTTCAGTACCAGTTTTTCTGGTACTTGTTAATGTACATGTTAACCGTAAGAGCTTAACAAGGGATTTTCAGAACCAGTTTTTCAAAAGTTTTTCCCCACTTTTCAAATTTGTTATGTTTGTACATCAGTCAGCCTAAAACTATATCATTTATTAAATACTTATTTATATTAGCATTGGTTTTTATGCATTTATATTTACTAAGGCAAATATTTGGTTGCTATGATTGCTAAAATTAACTAGGGTGTACTACAATGGAATAAAGAAGGAAAAAAGAGTTAGATGATAAACCATGAACATCACAAGCTGCATTTTTAAAAATCTTTTTAACTTCAGAAAAGAAAAATAGAGGTTCTCAAGTGAAGGTCTGTTTATATAACTAACTATATAGCTACAAGTACTACATCCATCTATCCATCCATTATCTTCCACTTTATCCCGCTAGTCAGGGTCACGGGGGGGCTGGAGCCAATCCCAGCATCATTGATCGAAGGCGGGGTACACCATGGACAGGTCGGCAGTCCATCGCATGGCCAACACACATCACACTCACACACACATTCACACCTACGGGCAATTTAGAGTGACCGATCAACCTAACATGCATGTCTTTGGACTGTTGGAGGAAACCGGAGTACCCGGAGGAAACCCATACAAGCACGGGGAGAACATGCAAACTCCACACAGAACGACCCGGACAGACCAGGAATCGAACCCGGATCGTCTAGCTGTGAGGCGACAGTGCTGACCACAAATTGCTAATTGTGGCAAATTGTGTTTGATGAGAGGAATTTAAATGTTTCCAGGACATTGACATTGCTGTTATCAGAAAATAATCAACGTTGCTGTGTTCATTAAAGAGTTGTTTACATTGGTAGTATGACAGGCTGTTATTTTGCCATATTAACTTCAAGAGTGAGAGAAAAGAGGGGCTGGTAAGGGAACAACAGTTTATAGCTGTTATAATGTGAATGTTCCATACAGTGAAATGTAACTATACATGGATAAAAAAGTACAATGTGAAAAAAATGGAAATGTTGGGGGTTTTAAGAGGAATAAAACATTGTGGCAGGGTGTAAAACTTAAGCCAAATAAGTGTGTACTCAGATGTGCGTATTCCTGTGTGCTTTCTTTAGAGGTCAGGGTTTAATGCGTTAGGTCATTTTGAGTGATTCACCCCAGAGACTAGAACCGGAGCGAGCAGGTTGACCAGAACATTAGTGCAGAATGTTAAAATGAATGTTAATTTCATAACGCCTGACCTTTCGTCCCTCGGCTCTGCCTGCGTACAGAGTGCCATGATAATCGCTGCTTGTGTGTGTGTGTGCATCCATATGAGGCAGGTCGTTGAGCTCACGTCAGGCCGCTCATCCCCCGTCAACACGTCTTCTCTAAAGCTTCTCCCAGTGATTGATTGACACTTGCCAAAGAGAATGAAGCTGAAACGAGAGCACTTCCTTTGGCACGGAGTGACAGCGGCCATCCACGGTGGCTTGGTCAGGGGAATTCAGAAAGACTAAGCCTTTGATAAGTCACTGAGCTCTTAATCTAACCACAGAGTGCCATCATCACAATGAAATGCTCCTGACTGTTGTGGTTCATCAGCCAAGTGGGGGGACGGGGGTGTCTCCGGGTACCATCACTGCTTGTACAGTATCAGCCGCTGGCACAGGAAGTGAGCCTAGAGCTCGCTTTCTCATGCTTTCCTGATATCATTAAACAAACGCAATATATTGCATGAACTATATTGTGGCCAAAAAGCACTTGAATCATGGCAACTCATTTCTTTCCCAGTTGAGGAATTTGCATTAGTTCTTTGCTTTCACCTTGTGCTACAACTGTACTATATCCAAAACTGTGTGGAAACGTGTTTGCTTGTCTGAGTGTCACTCCATACAGAATATTTTTGCAAAAATCCACAAACAGGAGCCAGCCAGCAGCCAATTAGCATCTTCTCTTCTTATGTGAAGAGAATGATAGACAGCAGCAATGTTCAGAAAGCTCAGGTGACCTTTAGAGACTCAGAGGGAGCATGCATGGTGTGTGTGGTGTGCAATCCTGGCACATGAGGGAAAGTTCAGAAAGGAGAGGGAGAGTCTATTTTGACGCTAAAGCAGTCTGACGTGCCTGGAATGATGCTTGGAGAGAGGAAGGAGAGGCACAGACTGAGCAAGCATTCGATCCAGATGCCACCAAAGCCGATCTCACGAGGCGGAATTTCAGCACAGGAGCACCTGCTACCCCACGTCCGGTGTCACGGCCCATGACTGCTTCTGAAACATGCTCGAAACGGGAAACATGCCCGAAGCCTGACAAATGACCTTGCAATCAGTCTTGAAGTTGTGCAACAGGATGATCGGAGGGGTGATAATGCAGAGCGAGGCACACTGGCATGGGAAGGGTTAAGCAGTCTCTAATATGACTTTCCTTTAAAGGGTTTGTGTGTGAAAGCCTGCTGCTCAGGAGCTAATGGAAATTTCTTATTTGGGTGTGCCGCTGTTCACTGGAACACCACAGGGAGAAAAATGTCAAGTGTGTAAATGTACCGGAAATTTTGGCACCTTTCAGAAACTCTGCTTTTTCCACTGGCCACCAGTCAGTACAGTCATCGGACCAAATGTCACGTTTTGTTTTTCCAGCACAACCAAACAGAATTATTTAAATATTCAGGGTTTTTAGTACTTTCATCACTTCTTATTTTCCTCAGCCAGTCTAACTAGTTAATCAACTGTCGACTCAACAATTACGATGTCATTGAGCAATGTAATGATGATGTAGTTGATGTTGCTGTCATTACTGTAACATTACTATTGCTGTTCCTGTAGTCATTCAAGTTGTACAAGAAGTTCTGCTGGTTCTTGTTTGAATTCATTATCGTTCCCTCCGCCAAGCAGGTTATGCTTTTAGTTCCGTTTGTTGTTTGTTGGTTTGTTAGTTTAACTCTCGGCAGGATTATGGAGAAACTACAGGTCTGATTGTCATGAAAATTGGTGGAAAGGTGTAGCATGGGCCAAGGAAGAACCCAGTAAATTTTGGACTGAATAGAAAAAAGAATGAGGTCTGCGCGCTCTGTGATCTTTTCTCGTTTGTAAATTAGACTGTTCTGAACTGTTGGTTAGATCCAGAGTTATCAAGAGCCCTGGATTTTTTCCTGTTGTCCATCTGCCAACATTAAAGCCACTTTTAAATGATCTCTTGCAAAAAAAAACCAGACCATTAGCACTCATGGAAAACACACGGGCAGACGCTGTAGGGAGGAAAATTGGGGCAGGGTGTGTTTGACTGGGCAAAACAAATGCCGCATTGGCAGCTTGCCCTCATGTATATTACAGATATTCATACTGAGATTATTGAATGACATAGCCGTGCAATTAAATGCACATGAAACAGAACAGGTTGCACTGGACAAACAGGACAGTGGAATACAGCGAAAGTAACAATGGGAATTGCATGTCTTTTCAGTAAGTCAGATCATGTAGCTCATCCCACAAATATGAGATGAGTCCCAATTTGCTCATGATTGACATTATGACAACATAGTGGAGGAGGCGTAAGTCACATTACGTCTGAACAGCTCTTTTACGTTGTCGTTCCGTAAGCCGACAATCGGCGTTCGAAAGGACCAAATATCTATGAATACCTACGAAAAAGCTCTATTTCTGTAAACGTAAACGGTCTTTGGAAAACTGTGATTCTCGGGTCTATAAAACGCACGGTGCCATATGGTGCAGTTCCTCAGATAACAGCTGCCTCCCTAGAGCTTAATCTGAAGCCCTTCTGAGACCTGGTTTTCCTCTCTCTAACTTCTCACCTTGCACTGCTGCCACTCTGGCCATGATTTCCTTTTTTAATGATGGGTTAATGACGTCCACGCGGCTTTATACCACAGCCTTGTCGGATTCCTCAATCCGATTGGTCAGAAGGTCTTGATAAATTTTCAGCGGTTCACCGGAAATTGGGTGTATATATTTTTATCACAGCATACACAGGGAATTGTATTGCTTCTGTACATAAATGTAACTTGTGATTTTCTTTCTTAGGACGTTTATTTAGCTTTTTTTTTTTTTTTTTTTTGGAAGGAGTCCACAGTGTCAGCTTTCTAGCAGACCGAAGTAAAGCTCAAATTTTCATTTCAAGTTTCATTTTTAATACGTTCAGTTTCAGTGAATCGTTTCATGCGTGTATTTCCTTACAAGAAGCGCACCTGCCTACACTTATGAATATTCTCCAGGACGCCTTCTGCAGATTAACTGCAGCTCCTGGTTGTGTATTTTATCGGCCACAGCAGCTGCCTGTAACCCAGGACGGTAATGGTGTATATTTAACGCCTCCACAGCCATCTGTCCTGGCGTATTGTGATCCGCTCCAGACATGTGTGTGTCCACTATGTGCTTATACAACAGCACGAGGCCGTATCTTTTTATAGCAAGGCTTCATCTGACACCACATACACACACACACACACACACACACACAAACACAGTGTCACTTTTTCTCCGTTGCGCTTCAGATAGTTATTCAAAAGCAAAGGCTGATGGTTCGGGATGGTAGAATCCGACTCTCTGTCACGATCAGCAGCCATGACACAGCTGCTGTTCTGCACAGTCTGCTCTGATACATGAATAATAGGTGTGTATAAATAACATACATCCAAACAGACAGGTAATCAGAGTGTGAATCTGAAGAACAGTATTGCATCACATTTGGTGGGGTTTTTTTAAGCTTCAGTACTACAGACGGTTTGTAGATTGCTAGCTTTCGTTCCCTTTGCTCAGCTCTGGTCTCCGGTCGGAGTCGGGGCATAATTTAGTTTTTCACACAGCAGAATCTCTGATGAAACGTTGGACGATTTCAGTGGAAAAACAAAACCCGGCACTCTCGCGATAATCATGTGGTTACTCGAGGAAATGTGAAACATCACAATTCAAACCCACCATTTTTTCGGCTGTCACTCTGCATTTATTCACTCAGGACGTGCGTCGAAAAATATTAGACGTCTTTCCGAAATGTCTTAAGTTGTTTGACTGTGTCTAAACCGCAGTGTGTTTTCCCATCAGCTTTCATTTAGCGAAGGTTTTGCGTTGTGAACCTTATGCACCGCATTGTTCCTAGGCAAAATAAATAACATCTAGAGTACAGACTCGTTGTTACGTCTGGGTTTTCGGAGCCTTCTCTTCCAGTGATGATGTACTGTTTGGATACTGTTTGGATATCATGAATATATTCCTTATGCACGGCGTAAATACGTACAATTATAGAAAGGACAACGTCTTTGAACAAGGACATTAACGTAAACCTGTGATTTGCAGCTGGAACTACTGTCAGAGAATGTAACGTTAGTGTTTTGGAGCATCTGGATGGATTCTCTGTGTTTTGAAGTGCTGCTATAATTTTCTCCTACGGAAGCAGAGATTTGTATAACGGAGGCTTGGCTTTGACATTTTTTTTAAACAAGATAGAGAGAGAGAGAGAGAGAGAGAGAGAGAGAGCACAATGAAATACGCGGTGTTCAGTAAATAATAACCGTCTTATAAAGCTGTGAAAGGGGGAGTGTAGCAGCAACGTTGTTGTGAATTCCACACACACTTCCAGTCTTTGTGTGTGAGAAGGCTCAAGAGCAAGGGAGAGAAATGAAAATGTTGAATTCCAGTAGGATGAGTGTGTGTTTGTTTCAGCAGCTCCATGTTTGCCTGTAATCTTCACTCCTGGAGTGTGTCTCCCACTGCGTCTCTCTTCAGGAAGAAAGGGGCTTCCCACTTCCTGTTTGCGCGCGGAGGGAAAGGAAATGGTTGAGAATTTGAAGGAAATGTTCCCATGTACATGAAAAAAAAATACACACATGCATAAGCGGACAAAGAGACAAACCTGTATCAGCATATCCATCTACTTTATTATATTATCTCATGAATGCATTATAACATGCTGTCTAAGGAATAAAACACTTAGGGGCATGCTGTTATAGAGAAATGATCAACAAAATGGTTATAATGGTTATAATGGCACCTGATATTAAAGTGGATTATTTTCATACACCAGAATACACCAACGTATATATTTCATTGCTCCTGTGCTCCTAAGTATGACACATTGTAGTTTTTATCACTGTATTGTTACATTTAATGCTGTCCAATGTACATGACGCAGGTTATAACTTATACACTGAAGTACCAGAAAAACTGGTATAGCAGTTAATACTTGGTAGGTCCACCATGGGATCATGGAGGGAACGTTGCACTGATGTTTGTTGAGGCCCCAGCATTGAATTCCAATGTTACTTGAGGCAGTGTTACACGCCTATTATGTGAAACGATTCTTGCAAGATGGCACGATGGTGTAGTGGTTAGCACTGTCGCCTCACAGCAAGACGATCTGGGTGTTCTCCCCGTGCTTGTGTGGGTTTCCTCCGGGTACTCCGGTTTCCTCCCATAGTCCAAAGACATGCATGTTAGGT
>JAOVVH010000026.1:5631381-5644263 GCA_028566435.1 Scorpiodoras heckelii | reverse complement strand
ACATGCAGACTCCACACAGAAAGGACCCAGACCGCTCCACCTGGGGATTGAACCCGGGACCTTCTTGCTGTGAGGTGACAGCGATACCCACTGCGCCACCGTGCCGCCTTAAATGTAATAATAATAAATCTAATCTAGAGACCAAGGTAGTAGTTAGTTAACCAGTACTAGCTAGAAAAATTGTAATGTTGAGAGTGTTGTCATGGTAACAGAGTTTTTCACGGGAGACACTAGCTTTTCATATCAGTACTAAAGGTACTCCAGTGCTCCATTATAAAGTTTGACTTGTATATTTCAGTGAATTATCAGTAAGCATCAAGTACAGACATCTGCACACAGACTTCACTGCTCAGACTGGTGATCCGCCTCATCACGAGGATCTTTCCTGACTTTCTGTCTCTCTCTCTCTCTCTCTCTCTCTCTCTCTCTCTCTCTCTCTCTCTCTCTCTCTCTCTTTATGAATATGTAAGTCAGATCAGCCAGCTGGTTCAGACCAGTCAGCCAAAGCCCCAAAGCCAGAGCATCTCACACGTTTTCAGCGCAATAATGCATAACATATTTAGCTTGTTTTCTATTATGGATTTCGGATGTTAATGTTCCTGATAGCGCTTATAATGCATCACATTTCAGTGTCTTTTTTTTTATTGTTTGGAAGTAAATGTTGGATAATGAATAAAAGAGAGAAAGAGAAACATTATTACTGCATTGTGAGTACTGGAAATGTTTGGGTGGTGATGATCAGTAATTGGAAAACGATGAATTGCTGTTGACTGTAGTTTAGACCGCCCTCACGCGCCTTTATAAATCCATGTGGAATGCCGTAGGCCTCATTTCAGGATATTCATGTACGAACAAATCGCCCTCTGTGTCTGGATGAGTTCACCCCAGCACATTTTTGGCACGGGTGTATTTTCGCAAGAAAAAAGAAACACAAGCCTGTCTTTATTCCACTGTCCTGTTCGGTATTTTATTGCGGCTATCCTAGCATAGAATATTTGCACTGGCAGTGTTGAATGAGAATAAATGAGGCACGGGACAGCTCCTGCAATGACTGCTTCCCTAGAAAGACAGAGCAAGAGAGAGAAAGAGAAAGGATGGACGTGAGGGAGATGAACAGAGAAGGTCGGCGAGCCTGAAAGCACTGGCCCGTCCCAAACGCATCTGCTTTAATCACATGACAATCTCTATTTGTTTTTCCAAACTCAGTCAAAGGCCAACATTCATCGGCGGCACTGTTTCATTATGTGTTGGATGGCAATGAAATAGAAATCGGGTTTATTTTAGCTAGGAATGGGGAATATGACTACTGCCCAATTTTTTTAAACAGTGGATGGGAAAGAGGGTTGAAGTGAACAGGAAGGTGTGGCACCAACTATTTATGTATCCATCTGTTATATGTGACATCACACCATGTTGAGGACTGAATGGGTCGATGTTGTTGAGTCTGTGAGCAGTACTAGCTAGCTACAGGATGGGAAGTATTACTAACATCAGCAAAAGTTAGTAACCTGATTACAAACATGAAGATCTAGTACGATTTAAATGCTTTGAGGATGTCTCCAGACCAGGTTATGCATGAGATAACTATATCTCATTTTACGTTTAAGTGGAATTGTCAGTTTGTGTGAAAGTACTACTGACCTTGCCTCTATATTCTCATAAGACTATGAGATATGTAAACAGGAAATGAGAGCGGCACATTTGTGAGGAGGATGGATATCATTTTGCCCAATAAGGCCAGAGATAGCCCTCAAAATAGGCTGTTTATCTATAAAGCTCAGCTTGTTTTGGGTTTTTTTTTTTTTTGAGTATGACTGGGACATCCAGCAGGTCAGCGACCATACATGTAACCTACATCACCATGTCACAACATTGGATCACCTTTGCTAATGTCCAGACAAAGGTTCTGCATTGGCTTTTACATGGATGGCTGTCTTTGAAAACCAGTGCTTGCCATACGATGAGCTGCAATGTCTGACATCATTATACAGCTATCTACATCTGAATCATTGATGTAGAACCCTATACCAGGGTTTTCCTTTCAAGTAGAGCAGAGCTCTTAATGAACTCTTTAAACTAGAAGAGCACTCAGAGAGCACCTCGACCAAGGCCAATACGCAAGTCTTCTTTTTTATGACTGGTTACTTGATAAACCCAGTTAATGTTTGTCCGATTTTGCAAAAATAATACATGTATCCACACTGGGACTTTAAACGAGTACTTCCTTGGTCCATGCTACACCCTTCCACCATGTTTCATGACAGTTGGCCCTATAGTTTTTTCATAATCCTGCTGAATATCAAGCTTACAAACTGCACCAAAAACACAAGCTCCTTGGCACAGGTTAAAAAAAAATGGTTCTTCAGCTTGTTCGTGAACCCTGAGGGTTTCTCTACCAAAGCAGAACTCCTTAAGAAATCTGAGAACCCTTATCTATCCAAGGAACCCTTGAAAAACATTGTAAGAGTGTATCTAAACAGGTTTGTGTTTGTTTTTTGTCGTATATATGTTACAGTTGAACTCGCCGATGAACTCCGTCAGCAGCTCAGAGGACATCAAGCCTCCGGTGGGCATTAACGGCATGATGAAGGTGCCAGCGCAGTCCTCGGGGACTCCTCTGTCTCTCACCAAACACATCTGTGCCATCTGCGGAGATCGCTCTTCTGGTGTGCACACACACACACACACACACACACACACACAGCAGCACGTTAATAAACTGCTAAGTAATAACTAGAGCACTTTGTAAATCTGTGTCTGGGCAGTTCTGTCAAGTTTGACGGATATTCTGTCTCCTCAGGTAAACACTACGGCGTCTACAGCTGCGAGGGCTGCAAGGGCTTCTTTAAGAGAACCGTCCGGAAAGACCTGACCTACACCTGCAGAGACAACAAGGACTGCGTGATCGACAAGCGGCAACGAAACCGCTGCCAGTACTGCCGCTATCAGAAATGCCTGGCCATGGGCATGAAGAGAGAAGGTACAACAGATTACAGAGAGGACAGCAATGTAGCACTCGTCTGCTTTTATGCTCGGAAATCGAGCTTAGATGTATCCATACTCTACTGTATGCTTCAGCGAGTGCAACTTAAACCACGTAAGCCATTCTTGTGGTTGCCTGATTTGCATAGTGAGATATTTTGTGTAGTAGCGAGTGCAGTGAATCAACCATTCACCGCTAGCTGACTCCACTGAAAATGTGCAAGTTGATGCATGGCGGTGATTAAACATTCAGTGACCTTGGACTTTGACGAGATCAGACTCTTAATTAGCGCGTCGATAGACATGCTGCTTTCTGATTCAGCAACTGTGATATGTGAGCAAGACTATGCACGAGGCTTGTGTTACTGTGATAAGCATCCATAGTGGACTCTGGAGGTTGTTGTAGGTTATCCTGACCTTTAAAAGAGTAGATTGTCCTTTTTTAGTGCCCTCTGCTGCTTGTCAGTTGAATTGCAGTCAATGTTTTTTTGTGTTTCGGGGGTTTAGACACACCTACCTCAAGTCTAAATCAAAATTCTGATACAGATAGGGATATTTGGGGCACTAAACAGATCCAGATCCAGATCTCTGTTATGGTTCGCGGTAGAACTAATTTCAGGGCTGATAAAATGTACATAGCAGCCTAAAGAAAGTCGGTTCATTCTAATGTGATATTGCACATCACAGCCTCGATATCTTTGAATTTCAATGAATTTTATAAGGCTTGGGGCATTTCTAAAAATTGCACATTGGTCTTTTGAAATGAAGAAATGGGAAATGAAGTGTTCAGAATGGGGAAAGAGCAATGGGACATCACTCCTGGTATGAGAGATCAAAATGATCCTCATGAATGAAGGTTTTCAGAAGTTCGTTTTAGCTGGCCCTCCTGGTAAAGCATGAACCAGCCTTTATTCTCTTGCCTAATCAGATTAGATCCCAAGGCAAGGAAGGAGACAAACAGAGAGAAAAGGCGTTTACCCGTATGTAGGAAGACATTAGCACTTTTAGTACGTTAGTCACACTCATTCCCAAGAGAACGAGATAGAAGACTTCGTCAGTGCTGACTTTACTTCCAAAAGCTTTACTTGTTCCTTTTTGGTAATGCCTCTTGACGGGAGAGTATCATGTTCTAATCCAGTGAGCTCTTCTCCTGTTCGGACACTGAAACTAATAAATCCTAGCATTGTTTATACAAATACCCTTTACATTAGATCCCAATCTGTACCTACTGTTTACCTACTAGACCTACAGCAATAGACGTTCGAAATGCACAGCTCAGCGGGCCTTCCTCGACCCGAGTGCACCCCTTCTCCCATTCAGTTTGCTCAAACAGCCCAAGAACCCCCTCCCCACCGTAGCCCAAGGCAGGGGAAGAGTAGGGCCGCGCCAACCCGAAAAGGGCTGAGTGAAACTGCAGGAAAACAGGATTAAATGAATTTATGCTCTCTTCCTTCACTGAAGGAAATAAAGCTAACGTGATTTCAGGCCGACTCACCTCTCGCTGACTCCATGAGAAGTATTCTACCCTTGGGCTGACTTCCAGAAGCAGACAGCAGTTTCTGTAAAGTAGGGCCCCTTTCTACCTCCCCCCGCCCTGAGGGCCCCTTCACCAAGCCACCACTGTGATTCAACAGCGAGGAAATAGCACGGGATGAAAGAAAACCTAGAATGTGTGCAGCATGTGTGGGTTTCCACACATGTACAGAATGGGGTCCATATCAGAAGAAGGTCTTTGGATGAACAGCGTACCACCCATGCAGAAACAGAAAGAGAGAAAGAACTTCCCAGAACTGTTTGAGGCCTGCAGTGCGGTTAGTTCTTCCTTGGCCACGGATAGACGGTGTCTGCTCAGCGCTTTAACCACTTTCTGTTGGTCTGCTCAAGCTCATGAAATGCCTGATCCATTAAACTACACAGTGCGGCTGTGTTATGAACAAAACACTCCACTGTGGCTTATTCCATCAGTCTGTTTCTGACACGTCTAGGAAAGTGTTAATCGGAAGCTACCTGTATTAGTGATTACTTTTGCGAGTTCAGGCAAGTTGATGGGGTGAGGTTTGGCCTGTGAAATTGCAAACCTCAGTTTTGTGGACTAGTAGAAAGCAAGGGCAATTCTAGGGTTTCTGGTTGGAGGAAAAAGCTGTTTAGCATTCAGTCTGTTAGCAGGGTGCTGTCTCATCCAGTGAATCATACACGGTGAGCCAGGGAGATCTGACGCTTTTCATATGCTTATTTCTCAAACGCTACTTTGATTAGAGTAGTGACTGGTGGGGGTAACAGTAGCTCAACTGATGCCGTTTTAGTCAACATGGAGCAGCCTTCAGAGCAACATTGCACGTTCATTGTTGAAACTTTTTTTTTTTTTAATGGTGACTATGTGGTTGCTACTCAATGGCTATTTTGCATTAAGTTCAAACGTTCTCTTGCTTCGTGAATTTCCAACACAAAAAGGCATTAAAATGTTCGTTTAATGGTTGTATTTTCAAATAAAATTAATTATCGTGTTATTTCATTTAAAAAATTGTCAACTTTCCAGCTCACCCTGTATTTATCACATTAATATTATAAAAATAGGATGGTCTTGTTACTAAATTTGCTGTCTATGTTAAATATTATAAGCTATTTTGAGTAAACTAGACAAATTGTTAACGTGATACTAAATGTTTTAGATTTAGATCTACACTTTAACACAGGTCTGTGGGAGAAATGTCAGGGGCGTGAAGCTCACATGCCTGAAGCTCATTATATATGTTTACTTAAAGTGTCTAATATTGGGTAGTGTATAAAAATTCTGTCCTGCCATTGTTACAAGGCTCTGCATAATGTTTTATGCTGGAAATGGTTGCTTTGGTTTAATTTTGGGAGGGGGGAGGGTTTGTGTCGATCTTGTAATCAGCAATACTGAGTGGACCCAGTTTTTCTGCATACAGCCGTTCAGGAGGAGCGCCAACGAGCCAAGGAACGAAATGAGAATGAGGTGGAGTCCAGCAGCAGCGCCAACGAAGACATGCCAGTGGAGAAGATCCTGGAGGCCGAACTCGCCGTCGAGCCCAAGACCGAGACGTACATCGACACCAACCTTGGCGTGCCGTCTAATTCGGTGAGTAAGCAGCTTTTGTAACCGCACCCCAATTACAAGCTTCTCTTAAAGCCAACCTAAACTTTATAAAAATGTATTTGTTTGTGATTAAAGCATTTCCCGAGGGTGCAAAACTGTCATTGCTGTGGTTTTAATGCACTGTTTGCGCTGTGTCACAGAATGTATGCAGGAAAAGGGGAGGAGTCTGTAGGGTTATAAGTAGTGATGGGCGGGTCAGGGATTTTTAACTGAGAACCGACCCACAGCCCAAAAAATATCTGTTAATCAATGAACCCAACTCGCAAAAACAACTTATACAGTAGTTTAGTTGGAACGCTTCTTTGTCCACCCGTGCGGATCAACCCGTAGCCCACGTCACTAGTTGGAGGCATTTCTAATTTGCATGTTTTTTTAGAATAGGGATTTCTTGATTAGGATAAGTATATACCTTTTTGTGTTGTCTAATGCCGTTACGTGACATGACTACGTCTTCAAAATAGATTTATGTAACGACTTTGTAATTCACCTTTGTTTTGTCTGCATTCTGGTTGTAAGTTTATTTTAGTCTGAATATTGTGTCTGTACATATAGCTTTTTTTTTTGTATTCACTGAGCTCCTATTTGTCGCACCTGTGGAGGCTTTAGAAACGACTTCATATATAACACAGACAAAACATTTTTTTAAAAATAAACATATGTACAGCAAAAAGCAAAGAACTTCATGCACAGTTGCTGAGTTATAAAGATAATAATGGCTGAACACATTAAGGGGATGAGGCTTGAATAATGGTATTATAGTGTTTCATAAGATTTTAAAGTGGAGGCACGGTTGCGAACACGGATTAGTCGTGGCTGTAAATCAAAAGGGTTTAGGAGGTTCTGAGCTAAATGATCTTTATTCCACAGATGACAAATGGCAGTAGTGAGCAGAGCAGACAAGTTATTGTCCGGCATGTGGTTCTTCAAGGCGCCACACGCCTGAAAAAATATTCAAACATGGTGGGAAAGTGCACAGGGATGTTTGAAATATCTCGTCTTCTCATCCATTACTCCAACTCGCTTAACTCTGTGGAGATCTATGGAGTCTGGTTATGACCTCTTTTTTAAATTTTTTTTTTTTTTACTGTGTGAGGAATTGAGTTTATCCTGTTGATCAGGACGTCATACATCCAAGTCTAAGCATTCTCAAGTAACTGCAGTGTAAATCAGAAACGTTGATCTGGCATTATACACCTGTCACCTCAATTTATGGTTTCTCTTAGATGTTCCTTCATTTGGTTAGTAATGTTGGATATCTGCACTGCTTTTGGTTACATGAGCTCCACAGCAAGCTGGTTAGCATTGCATCTGTTTGATTTCTTACTCATTTAATCAAATTTAAAACAGCTCCCTGGGACATTACAAGAGGTTCAGAGTGAACTCATGTTGCTTCATGAGGAATGATGTATTAAGGTCATATATTTGACATGGCAAAAGAGACTTATACCACGGTTTTGCTGAATTCTCCAATCTGATTGGTCAGTAGGTGTTAATTAATGATCTATAACAGCAATCTTCTTCGTCTTCCTTTTTTTTTTTTTTTTAACCAGTTTTTGGTCGATGATATCATAAACTTAGACTTCACCATTCCACATGACATTTGATATAGTTGTAGCCCAAGATGTCTGATACAGAATGTAAGGTTGTGTCCTTAGTTGTGTGTTTCCATTTACGCTAGTGCCCCCTGAAGTCGGGTAGGTTCAAAGCACAATTTTGGGCAGTAGCTTGAAAACTGTTTTGGTAAAATTATGAAAATTGTATGGCAAGTTGGTGTCTAGGAGGTGTATTGCCCTAGCTCATTACGATTCATTTGTGGAGACGCGTCACCTAGCGAATAATATTCAAACAAACATCTAGCACTTCACTAGCCAACATCTTGTGATATAAGACCTCAAATATCACAGAATTTCACATCCTGCATCACCACCACATTCCTTAGACACACACCAAATTTTGTAAAATTTGGTCCACAAGGGGCTCTGCAACTGACATTTAAATTCACTTAATTATTTTCCCTTTCTTTCACTTTTTGCGATGGTCATATTACTGATCTCTATGTGGTATGTCTAATTTCTATCTATCCCAGACGGGGCAAGATCTCCGTTGTTTGAGGATCTGTTAGGGATAGCTGGGTGGAGTCTTCACCCCTTAGACATTGCTGATAAAACTTTCTAGTTCCATGTAATATTATAGTGATGATTGTGATCTCCAATAGCTATTGTCTGGTCACCACGGGCCAGCGTCTAGAAGATCTTTGGCTCAGAGTCGACTGCGGTATGTTCTGAGCTATAGAGCAAAATTTCTATACCGGCTTTCACATAGATATACACACAGAAAAAAGCCCAGCCAGGAAGTGCTTTTATGAGACAGAGAAGACAGCTGTGCTTAGTGCGAAAGTGAGAGAGAGAGTGAGAGAGAGTCTGGGAGCTTCTTTTGGGATTGTCCTGAAAGTAACGGCAGTGGTTATGTGAGTAAATGGGGTTTATTTTTGGAGTGTGAGAATGCATGAGCAGTAGCGGGTGACATTGGGGAGATATAGAGGGAGGAGAAGTGCCTCTGGGGAAGCTGACACTAGAAAGCACTCCATCACGGTCTTTTTTGCTGAAGACACACTCTCAATAGAAATAGAGCTCCAGCAGCACGGAGGCATATTTGGCTCCCTTATGCAATGGATTTGTTTATCTCCGGTAGTTATGATGGCTTGTGAAATATAAAAAATGTAAGATAAACAACGAGCCATGCCAGCACGAGCTATTTTCGATGAGCTGGGATGTCTGTTCCCATGTGGAATCCGTGCTCTTGACAGGCAATGTCAAATGAAATGTTGACTCATTCTTCCTCGTTCATTTGCTTGTTTGGTCTCTTCTTCCTTTCTGTGCCCACCTCGGAGCTACTGTGCTGTGTGCTAATTAATCACAAGGCTTCGTCCCCGAATGCGCTTAATCGCTGGGGTTGGGTTGAGTTAAATTAACTGGGTTTAGCTCATGGTGACCTAGATCAGGAGTTAAACAGGCGTTAATAACATGCCTCCATTCAGGCACGGAAGAGCCTTCAGTTCGTTCCATCCTTAGTTCCTTATGTTCCCTGTCCAGCTCTCTTGATCACGCTTCATGTGCCACATTTCATTCTCTCATTTTCTTATTTTCATTCAGTTACCATACCGTTATTGCTTATTCAGAGTATTGCGAGTCAGGTTAACTAGATGTTTAAGTTGATTTTTTGTTTGTACCCTAGATTCGGTTTATTAAAATTACCTGAGGAGAGGGGGTCCGAGCACTTGCTTTTAAGTCTGAAAAAATCAGGAGATAAAAATGCAGACAGTTATTAAACTACAACGTGATTTAACATAAATAAAAGTAATATGGTATTAATCAGAGTATAGCGAGCATTCAAATAATCATCTCATAGTTCATTCATTCATTCATTCACTCATTTACTTTAATTAATGGTTCCTGATCAGGGTCGAGGAACGCTTTTTAATTTAACAATATGATTTCTGCGCTCAGTATCCAACAGCTTAAGGATAGCACATTTTGGTGTGCCACATTTTTGTATACCAAAATGATATACCATGATAGAGAAATCTTTACGGACGTCATTATACTGACAGCGACTTTGATACGAACAATATTCCAAGTTTTCTAAAGTCATATAATTTAAAGGAGCCGTTTGCAATTTTTAGAGCTTTCATCTGCTCAGAAGGCAGTTCACGACTGCAAAGAAAACACTCATATATCTTCCCTTTCTTCCTAATTGGGAGCTATGTATTCCTTGTGTGTTCCTGTAAAGAGGAAAACCTGCAATTTTCCGGCCCAGAAAACATATTTACGAAACCTGAATTACAAAAGAAAGCATATATATAGTGTAAAAAACACTTTTTCTAAGCTTGCTGTAATATTTTATAAATATTAAAGGTACAGAAAAGATGACGGATTTCACCTTTCATTGTCATTTCATTGTCAAGTGGTTCCATGATATGCTGAAACTGCTTAGTTAGGTTGAATTTTTCTTATCGTCTGGATTATATAAAGACATTTTGCGCACTTGAGACGAACCATTCGTGCCCATCTGCCTAGTGTTGCCGTGTGAGAGAAAGTGAGAGAAACAGGGTCAGGGTAAACACTGCTCACAAAGCCATGCATCATTCATAAGCATGGCCTTGTTTAACTAGAACTGTAGGAGCTGTATTCTTCATGTATTCTTCATGTATTCTTCATGTAGGTTCTCTGCTCCTGCTGCTGCTGCTGCTGCTGCTATATTGGTTCACATTTGTCTCACAATATGGTGAATTATCTGTTTGTTTATACAAGTAAAAACGAGGAGAGGTGTCCATAGCCAGGACCTGATGATCTGATATATTTCTTTACCCAGGAGGAAAAAATGTCTATTTCCGACAGTTTGGTATCTTTGGTATCTTGTGTTTGATCTGAAGCCTCAAGAGCTTGTTTGAAGATTATGGCTCAGCAAAGGAGGAAAGTATCGGCATGAGCTTTTGCCCTGAAGCCAGTCTGTAGGCTCAACTGCTAAAAGAGACCCAGAACATCCGTCTACTGATGCCCAGGATTTAGGAAAAGTTTTTCCTTAGTTTTAGGTGGTTTGTGGAAAGTGGAACTAGTGGGAGTTTTTTGTGCAAGAAAGTGATTTGCGTCTACAAAAAACTTTTCTGCTGCACACCCAGAGAACCTGTCTCGCAACGCCATAATAGTATTGCCTTGTGTAGGCTTTTGAAATAAAACATATAATTGTAATCTTTCACGGGGCCCAAGATTTCTAGCGGCGCCCCTAAACAACACAGCAGGAAAACAATGTTGGGCTGATTTTCGTTCAGATTCTGCAAACTCAGGCAACGGTTCCAGCTCAGTGGCTTTTCTTCGGATGTTTAAATTTGCACGTTTGTAGGTCAGCATTCACTCTGGTGACATTAATCCTCTAGGCTACTACAGTATTTTTATCTGGTAAATTTAAATAGCTAGTGCTTTAGCAAGCACATTAGCCTAGACTAATGATTTTGGTATACCAAAATGATATAGCATGATAAAGAAATCTTTACCGACGTCATTATACTGACAGCGACTTTGCTGCAAACAATATTCAGTTTTCTAAACTCATATAATTTAAAGGAGCAGTTTGCAATTTTTAAGGCTTTCATCTGCTGACAATTGCAAAGAAAACACTCATACATCTTCCCTTTCTCCCTAATTAGGAGCTATGTATACCGTGTGTGTTGCTGTTAAGAGGAAAACCTGCAATTTCTAGCCCAGAAATTAAAAAAAAAACATGTATATTTTGCAAAACACAGTTTTTCTACGGTCGCTGTAATATTTTATGAATATTAAAAGTCCAGAAATGCTTGTAAAGCTTAAGAATAGCACTCGAACCAGCGCATTGTTTTTACACACTAGATACAATAACAGAAAATGTGAAGCTTAGGCAGGTCACGGGAGAGCCGGTGCCCAGCCGGCGGCACAGGGCGCAAGGCAGGATCAACCCCAGACAGGGCGCCAATCCATCATAGGGCGCACACACACACACGCACACACTCATACACACACTCACACACTAGGGGCACTTTAGAAACACCAATTAAACTAATACACATGTCTTTGGACTGTGGGAGGAAACCGGAGTACCCGGAGGAAACCCATGCGCTTAGGCAGGTGTCAAATAAAATGACATCTACTTTTGAGATTTACAGCCTATTCCTGGGCACAAAAGTCTTCATTTACTTGTTATATCACGTGCAGACACAATAATAGAATTTAGACATGATTTGTGCGTGCATTTTAATGTTTTCATGAGATGCTCAATCAAGGTCATGTGCAGATACGCGAGTTATCTTTTTCATCCCTTTTTTTTATACCTCTGTTCCGTTTTAGTCGATTTGATGTACGCTAATGTAATGAAAACTGTCCTGAAAAAAAATGACAGAGAGCGGTACATTCACGTAGCTAAAGGTATCAGCGTAACTGACACATTAACACTTGAATTACTTGTAAGACGATTAAATGAAATCGAACACTTGCACATATTTTCCGGGATAACTCCCATCTGGGCGCAGATCTAGGCACAATCAAATTCTGTTTAACATCCTTTCAGGTACACGTTGCTCATGCTGCTCTTCATGCCTCCATTCTTATGTGTTCTCTCTCTCACACACACACACACTCACATTCTCCTGTTTTCATCTGTAAAAAAAACCCCAGCATCTTCTTTTCCACGTCTCAGCCAGCGAGTAGAGTTAATTTTCCATGACAGTTCATCACTGGACTCATTTGTAGCCCAATACGCTGACAACACCCAGACTGCACAAGGGCACCAATATTTATATTTTTGTTGTAGTATTTACGACGAGTGATGATTTGGTGATATCTCATCCACCACCAAAGCTAGTCTGCCAGCTAGGATTTGCTTGTTAGCATTGTTGACACCTCCGCGTGCGAGAGGAGTTGATTTTCTCAGTACATTCACTGTTGATAAATTGCCGCGCTGAATGAAGCTTTTCCTGCTGCGGCTGCTACGAGGAGCCTTCTAGCAAGAACGTGTCAAGCGCCTTTCTGTCCGGCCGAGCTTCCTGCAGGAAATGCTTGCTTGGACACAGTGGATTTTTAACGCTGCCTCTCTGCAGGTATTTCCTGAGAGACTCGGGCAGATGCATTGTTGTTTTTGCCTTCCTGCATGGAGGGGATTACTCATCAGCACTTCTCGCACACACACACACACACACACACACACACACACACACACACACACACACACACACACACACACACAAATATATACAC